>JARTUT010000100.1:0-81334 GCA_030674115.1 Micraspis discolor
ACGTTCGGTGGTAACTGCCGTTCTGTTGGAGTGCAGGAATGATTTGATTATCTAGTAAATCTAGATATTTACTCCATTTAATTAACCTACTCCTCGGTGAATTTGAATGGGAATCACAAAAATTACAGATTCGTTATTTTTTCAAGAACAGTAAATTTCAGGGCCATATAGTTTTCGAGTAGTGAGGAAGACCTATAGAAAACAGTAAATGGACATACGGCAATCACCTACTCCTCCGGGAAATCGAATGGTAGATCGAAAAATAACAGTCTCGTTATATCTCAAAAACAGTTGATTTCAGGGGCGATCTAGTTCTCGAGTAGTGTAGAAGACCTATTGAAAACTGAAACTGAGATTACTGCGTTGACCTTCTCCTCGGTGAATTTAAATGGGAATCACAAAAATTACAGATTCGTTATTTTTTCAAGAACAGTAAATTTCAGGGGCGATCTAGTTTTCGAGAAGTGTGGAAGACCTATAGAAAACAGTAAATGGACATACGGCAATCACCTACTCCTCAGGGAAATCGAATGGTAGATCGAAAAATAACAATCTCATTTTATCTCAAAAACAGTGGATTTCAGGGGCGATCTTGTTCTCGAGTAGTGTGGAAGACCTATAGAAAACAATAAATGGACATACGGTAAACACCTACTCCTCAGGGAACTCGAATGGCAGATCGAAAAATAACAAACTCTTTATATCTCAAAAACAATGAATTTCAGGGGCGATCTAGTTCTCGAGTAGTATGGAAGACCTTTCCAAAACTGAGCATACTGCGTTAACCTACTTCTCGGTGAATTTGAATGGGAATCACAAAAATTACAGATTCGTTATTTTTTCAAGAACAGTTAATTTCAGGGGCGATCTAGTTCTCGAGTATTGTGGAAGACCTATAGAACACAGTAAATGGACATACCGCAATCACCTACTCCTCAGGGATATCGAATGGTAGATTGGAAAATTACTATCTCGTTATATCTCAAAAACAGTTAATTTCAGGGACGATCTAGTTCTCGAGTAGTGTAGAAGACCTATTGAAAACTGAAACTGGGCATACTGCGTTAACCTACTTCTCAGTGAATTTGAATGGGAATCACAAAAATTACAGATTCGTTATTTTTTCAAGAACAGTAAATTTCAGGGGCGATCTAGTTCTCGAGAAGTGTGGAAGTTAAGCTTCATCAATCCAATAAGGATTTTCAGTTGACCAATATCTTGAGTTATAGCGGTTAACCGTTCCGTTCAAACAAAAAGTTGCCTCATCAGAAAACACTCCATTGAAAGCAAGACGTTCGTCGTCATTACAGATGTTCATTAGCCGTTCGCAAAATTCGAGCCGTTGATCAAAATCATCCTCTGACAATTCTTGGACTAATCGTACCTTATACGGATAATATTTTGCCTCATCGCTTAATTCGTTACGTCCTCGGTCTTCCAGATCTTGGCAAATCCTTGACCATTCCAGATGCATTAAAACGTTGTAAAGTTCTAGTATCTGTTGATCGTGATATTGGATTTTTTTCAGGATGCAAATCATTAATATTTCAATACAACCTTTTTCACTCAAATTGGCCATTTTCAAACGTATTCACGATTTATTTTCACAAACTAAACTTCAAAAAACGTGGAGACAGTTACCTACTACAAAATATTTCGTTTTATCTATTACTATGGATACGAACAACGTCAATTTATTTATCTGAACGACTTTTTATCAATTGGACAAAAACTGTAATTCTTCTTTTCACAGATAATTTTTACATAGAACCTGGTTTGGACAGATCCGAAACAAGGTGCTCTTTCAGAATCTGCAGAAATATATAGGGTGTCCCATTTGAATAAAAAAAAATGGTCATTTCCGGTAAATCGGAAGTATTTCATTAATGAAAATATGCTCATCAAATGCATTGTGGTCCATTACACTCAGCTGCCAAATTTCAAAATTATCGTCCATTCCGTTTTGAATATATTAACTTGGTGCCATACTTTATCCCAACCCTGTATATTGAATTGAGTAGTGGAATGAAAGATGGGCGGGGCTTAAAACCTAAATTTGGGGAATGTTAAAAGGGAGAGGCTACAACAGACGATCAAGTTTCTGATTGAATAGCACCTTATCTTGCTGAATGCCCTAGTTTTCGTACTGAATCATCATGTTTTTGAAAAATGTCAGAAAATGATCAAAATTTAGTAGTTAAACGACAGATCGGCGAACAACCACTGGTGTGAAAACAGCAAACCGAATGGCAAACTTTGACCTTGAAATCCCCGAGTGCGCTCGAAAGATTGCGCGGAGAACGATGCAAAAAAATTGATCGAATTCAATTCTCTTGTCTGTATTGAGTTCAATACACTCTCAGAGTATATACGACATGTACTTACACCTAAAGGATGTAGAAGGAGGGCACAAAAAGTGACAATTTTGCGATTTCTCCAAAACTGTACATAGGATCGCGATCTAATTTTGTAGTAATATTGAGGAACCATAGCAACCAGGATCTGCACATACGGCATGTACTTTCTTACACCTAAAGGAGGTCGAAGGAGGGCTCAAAAAGTGACAAAGTTTGAGATTTCTCAAAAAGCATACATAGGATCGTGATAAAATTTTGTAGTATTATTGAGAACCCATAGCAACCAGGATCTGCATATTCGGCATGTACTTGAATTTAAAGGGAGTTGAAGGGGACACTTAAAGTGTCAATTTTGCGATTTCTCGTTAATTATACAGAGAATCAAGTTGACATTCGGTTCTGTACTTGAAGATCTAAGGCCACCTGGAACTTACAGGTTAAGAGACCAATTGAAGACACTTTCAAAGCGGAATTTTTTGTTTTAAAAGTAATATAGTTGATTCAATTTCGAGTTGGTTGTGGATTTCTGGGCAGTATTCTAATAACAGTACTTCATTCATATAAAATAAACCTCAACGGCTTCAAGTTCAATGGAAAAATATCAATTAGTTATTCGTAGATAATTACCTGAAGAATAATAATTAATTAATAAAATATTAAAAAAATATAATAATAAAATATGTTCATTTACAAAAAATATAGAATTGATACCAGAAATATATATGTATATATATAAAAATAAAATATACACAAAATAAAAAAACTCAACTCATAAGTCAATGACTTGTCACGGTTTCAAAATTCCCGCTCCAGTTAGTACCTGCCAACCGAACTGGTGGCGTTGGTCGCAGTAGTTTACCAGCTTATCTCGTACGTTTCAATGAACGCCGTTGTCGGTGGTCTTAGTCTGTCATACTGTCATTCACTGTCATTCTGTGCCTGTGACGTAGGTTGTCAATTACATCGTTCTTTCCGCATTTTTGGTTGAAATATCCTGGAATAATTGATCGCAATTTTGCGGATCTGAACAGGATTTTAACTGAAGCCCTGAGAGAAATCTTATCATGTTGGTTTGGTTTGTTCGTTGGTGAGATTTTTGCGCTTTAGCGGAGTGCCGTATTTGTTTGGAAAAACGACGTGGGATTGGTGAGTTAACCTATGTTTGTCACGAGGTATTTTAGATTTTTGTTCATATTTTAGCATCATTCTGCTTCGAATTGGGAATTATTATTGTACCGTTGCGAGGTACCGCAGATTCTGAACTGTCTTTGAAGTCTTCGAGCTGTTTGTCTAGGCTGACTTTGAATTACCGTCGAGCTGCCGTGGGGAGCTGTCTTTGGGGACCTCCACCAGATTTCGCCATCTAAGATACCACACCTGTCGTCTACCCAGGGTGCATTACTGTGAGAAATTGTACTACGTTGGCCCAGGAATATATTTGAGCCCAGTTTCCATCTACGAGACTGTGACAATAATTATGGGTTGAGAAACTATATCCTTTTGTACTTCAGTCGAGCCACGACCTAGACTGTTATAGAAGGTTAGTCTGTAGAATTTAGTTAAGATTGATTAGTATCAAAGAGGCCCAATTCAGTGAATACTGTTTAGTACATAAAACCCACCTATCGAGAAGGTCGCTTGTAATGATTACCATCGAGGCTCTAAGTATATACCTTGGGGTGATATTACTGTTTGTTTAGTAAGAGATAAAGCATTATATCGAATATTCGGGTTGTGAAGTAAGAACTAGTTAGTGATCTACCTTCTGTAATTATATCTTCGTTTGAGGGACCTTGTGTATTTCATTTGGGCTCATTATATTATTAAATAATTGCTCTATATTCTTTCTACCAGCCACTACCTCCCGCTTGTGTGATCGGGCTCGTTTGGCATCCTGGGAGTGCGTTCGTTATTTTCTCTCTTTTGCGACCCTGAGATCTTTAGTGTACTTTCCTCTTTTTTTTTCTTTGTATTATCATAAAAGAGAGTGGCGCCCCTTTGTAAGTAGTCTCAGCTCTAGAGCTAGCCGAGGAGGTACTTTGTGCACTCTCTGGAGCCGAGTGGGTTTGATGACAGACTCTTGTGACCAACTAAAATGTTCATAATTCACGAGTCATTGAGTAGAGCAACTAGAAATGAAAGGTATCCAGGGCATCCCTTCACATTCCAAGATGCGATTGTTGCATCAGTAGCACCATTGAATAATAGACGCACTTTTTGTTTTATAAAGTCGAACAGTCCAGAAATATTGTAGCACAAGATCACTATCAAAAGTTTAGTAATATAAATACATTTTAAGCTAGGATCCCAGAAATGTTAGTGTTTATATTCACGAAAATTCACAAAACGGATATATTCACCATGCCGTACCATGTGATCCTATGTAGTTTCTGAGAAATGGCACAATTGTCACTTTTTGTGCCCCCCTTCGACCCCCTTTAGGTGTAAGTACATGCCGTATGTGCAGATCCTGTTTACTATGGGTTCTCAATGATACTACAAAATTTGATCGCGATCCTATGTACAGTTAATGCCCTATATATCTACTCTGAGAGTGTCCTTTTTGTCCCAAATACATACAAAAGAATTGAATTCGATCAACTGTTTCGCCAAAAATAAAATTTTTTGCATCGTTCTCCGCGCAATCTTCCGAACACGCTCGGGGATTTCAAGGTCAAAGTTTGCTATCTCGGTTTGCTGTTTTCACACCTGTCGAACAACCTACCCTAAACTATATCTTTTAGAGGTGTTAAATTTTTTATTTTTTATAGAAAATTATCAATTTTTTCAAAACAAACTCAGCTGAGCACGACAGAAAATGTCTACCGAAATGTTAGTATGAACATATCGACAATAGATGATGAATTAACTCGAAAGAATCATTCTAACGGGTTGCATAATCAGAAATGTTTTGTCATCAATAACAATTTTTCATGTGAGTTTTCTACCAGCTTATCTGCATCCCATGATTTCTCAATAGTGGTTCTTTTCATTAGATGAACTAAATTACTTACCGTTTTTGTTTGGTTTATTAACTCTGTCGTCAAATTAGATTTGTTCGGATAGAATTTAGACAGAAATGTTTTGAGATCAACAGTGGCCAAGCAATATTTACCATAAATATTGCTGTCTTTATCAGCAACTTCAAGGCATTCATCGAAGCTGCCCAAATCAACAAAGTTTCCTTCCATCAATCCATTCGTAACCAATTTCGAGCTCGCATCAAACACTAAAAAGTTTTTGAATGAGCGTAAGGCATAGAAAATTCGTTTTTGTGTAATTTGGATTTTAATATATATGTGTTTGCCCGTCAGAGATTCTGTTATGATGATGAAAGAGGAGTTTGTTTACCAATAGATAAATTTTCCTAATTACGTTGCCAGTTGCCATATGCATTCAAGTGATTATATTTTGAAGTAGTACAGTTTTCAGTGGAACAGGGTTGTGACTGAAATGAAACTGAAAGAAAACTGTGAGTTAATTCAAGGTGTTTGTAATTTGGACGTGAATATATATAGTATTTTAAAGGATCAGAGGAGGGCGGAAAAAAGGATAGTTCGTAGAACTAAAATATCCTATGGTCATCGTGAAGCACCCTTTCAGATAGTAATTCAAGAAATTTTTACAAAATTTAACCTGTTGGGAGTTCTATTTCGGCATTGGACAATCCCAGTGTTGCAATCTGCCAACTGACATTTCTATTCTAAAGTTTGACATTTTTGAGGTTATATGTGGTCAGAACTTTTTGATGTACTTGCGCTATTTGTCATGTTTACTGTAATTTAAAAGATTGATCTCGCCCAAAATAGAATTATATCGTGAACATTTTCGTGCGATTATTTTTTACAACTTCAGACATGGATTAACCGAACTACAGTGCATCGATGAAATTAATCCAATTTTTACGATGAAGCTCCATCAAGGACCAGTGTTTATCGATGATATAGTGAATTCAACCGAGGTCATATTTCACTCCGAGACGAATTTCGTCCAAAATCAGTTGTTGTTCTGAAAACCATTGAGGCTGTACGCCAACTGATATTGCAAGATCCTCATGTTACCTATCGTGAGATTGAGACAGCCTGAGGCATTAGTAGGACCGGGATACATTCAATATTGCATCAACATTTGACCGTCAAAAAAATTTGTTCGCGTTGGATCCCACACAATTTGCTCGTGTCGACTGGTCGAAAGAAATTCTGCTAAAATAAGATCTCGGTGCTTCGAAGCTCGTCTGTGACATCGTAACAGGTGATAATATAATAATAATGTTTATTCACGAAATAACAACAATTCAGAGTAAAAATGCAAATATATGGACAAATCTGAATATATGAACAAACAAGGCATCACTGAAGCCACAGCTATGATGAGCTGTATCTTGTGCATGATATCGCCACAACATAATATGAATTACAATAAAATAAATCACAGAAATGAAGCAACGATGAAAAAAAATTAGGTATGATAAATACATGCGTTTCCCTCTCTCCATATCAAATGTCGCAACCGACGAGAGACCACACAGTTGAGACGGAAAAAAAACTGACGAGTAACTAGAATATCAGTATCTTTAGAGGTATGTATTTACCACCTTATAGTATAAGTCTCTGCCACAATTTCTCAGCCAATCTTTAACTTTTTTTTAATGCGTGTTGATCAGTTATTTTCTTCACATTTTCTGGAATTAATTTCCATACATTTTGGCTTATTTAAGTACAATGCTTTTGACCCTTCAACTTGCTACATCTTGGAACTTGAAAATCTCCATGCTCACGTGTATTGTATGAGTGTTGCGAAGGCAATAATCGTATTTTTTACTCTTCGTGTTAATTATTGTTCTCTGCAAATATAACTGTCTGCAGTCGAAAATACCGCTTTCCTTATACAATTTATCGGTTGGGTAAGTTTTGGCTCTACCGAAAATTGTCTTAATTATCTTCTTCAGTACACTAACCAGACAGCGCAGATACCACCCCAAAGCTAAAAGTCCATATGTCAACTGGGACTGTACCAAACTATGATAAACTGTCTTCAATTGGTTCATATCTAGATATTTTTTTAGATGTTTGAACCTGGACAAAAATCCACGTAGTTTCCTAGTGAGGTATGATGATGCAGGCAATCCCATCTCATGTGCCTGTCGATCATCAGACCCAAATACTTCACTGAGCTGGTTTCCGGTATTAACATTTCAGGGTTTATCATCAACGGTCCCAAATTTGGTAGATTATTTGCGTACGAAGTGAAGGACAAGTATTTAGTTTTTTCGACATTTAGAGTAAGTTTGTTACTTTCAAACTACCTCGCTATGCGAAGAAAATCCACTTCCGCCTTGTGTTTCAAGTCTATCCACGTATCCGCTCTATAATATCCAGCTGTGTCGTCCGCAAAACTCAGAAGAGTTCTCTTTTAATAGATCATTCACGTAAACCGTGAACAATAATGGACCCAGAACTGTACCCTGGGGAACCGCCCTTGAAAATTGGTCTTTAATATATTCGGAAATCCATCCTCCTCGAAACAACAGTTGACAATGTGAGCAAGAGGCATCAATATCAAGTCAGCCACATTTTTCATCATTCTAGCACACAATTCATCATGTCCTGGACTTCTATTCGATTTCATTTAGAATCCGTTTGACTTTTTTTTTCATTTGTTGGGTTGAGAAACATACATGAATGAATTAAATGAATGTTTATTCATGTGAAGAAAGTACACTGATCAACAATTGCTAGGTATCACTTATGAACTTCTCTTCATTTGTATTTTTTTCAAGTTATCTCGTGAATATCTGTACATTATATGTTCTCTAAGGAAAAAATTAAGATGTTTTGAGTTTATTATATCAAATTTTTCCTCACTTCATCGGTTCTTGTTCACAAAATCGATTATTATCTGTAGGCTGTTACAGGTGGAGTGAAAAGCAATGTGGTATTTGTTATTAAATCTGTTTTTTTCTCTCGTTCAAACACATAAGGTGACAATAATTGAAGAAATGAGAACAATATCAGCTTATCAGTCATGCCGAGAAGACGTTTGGCTCCTGTGCAACTGGACCAAATCATACGGTGGATACAGGAAGGTTTGTCCCAGCGAGAAGTGTCCCGGCGGTTGAATGTTTCGCAAAGTGTCGTGAGTCGGGCTTGGAATAGGTTCATCCAAAACGACTCAGTAGCTTATGTTCAGGGGGAAGGTCGGCAGCGCAGTACAACAGCTTCCCAAGATCGTCTTTTGATCCTCAATACTAGGAGAAATCCCACTTACCCGGCGTCGCGGCTCAATAGATCACTGAGAGTTGCAACAGGAGTTCTAATTTCGAACCCGACTGTAAGACGACGACTACATGTTCGTGGTTTGAGAGCACGTAGGAGGGTACAACATCCCCGTTTGAATAGGGAACACCGGGTTCATCGACGGCAATGGGCTGAGGAGCACCGCAATTGGACAGTTAAAGATTGGAGCCGATGTTTATTTACGGATGAATCTAGATTTCGTTTGGTCAACTCCGATGGACGTATTCTTGCTTGGAAGGAAAGAGGTCGAAGGTATGCAGAACTGTTTATGGTACCCACAACAGCTTTTGGCGGAAGTTAATATGTGTATGAGGAGGCATTTGTTTGAACCAACACACAGAGTTGGTTGTTCTGCAGATCACCACAATGACCAGCCAGAGATATCACAATATGTGATGTGAATGTGAATCCAACGTGTGACAACGTGTGTTGCATTCGCTCCCTATCTCAACGTAATTAAGTGTGTTATAAAGTTTCGATTCAACCCATAATTTTACACTGTAAATTGTTGTTACTTGTTCTCTCAAGGATAGATACATTTTTATAATCTAAACGGGGCATATTGTTTTTGAATCTGAAAAATGTCGCGCTGTGTTGGTTGTAATGAGGTATCATCGAAACGGTCGCCGAGTATTACTTGCAGTTTTTGTCTCAATTGTTATCACGCAAACGGCACCTGCTCCGGTGTCACAAAAAATCAGTTGTCGGCGATCAGAAATGTTCCCGGCACAGATTGGAAATGTGACGTATGCCGCAAAAATAATTCACATGTATCCAGTGGCGGAGATCGGAATGGGCGGTCAACTTCTGCTAGTCGTTCGCCTATGGCTGGTCAGTCTCAGCTCCGTCTTTCTCAGCGAATAAGCAAGCCTATCGCCTCGGACGATGAATTGGATGCAGAATGGCACAGTGCTGGTGGTTCTCAACATGTTCAGGCACTCATTATGGAGATAAAAAATCTGCGGGAATCTGTCAATTTTTGTTCAGAGAAAGTGAGTGACTTTGAGATGAAGCTGGGAAGATTCGGCGAGCTGGTTACTAGGATGGGTAAGCTGGAGAGGGAGAATGATTTTTTGAAGAAACAAGTCATGGATCTCAACTCAAAGGTCAATAACCTTGAACAATTTTCCAGATCGAACAATATTGAACTTCAAAATATTCCTGAGAAACCTAATGAGAATCTCATAGATATTATTTCATCAATTGGAAAAGCTATTGAACTGCCGGTTGACTCCTCCTGTTTAGACTATTGTAGCCGGGTTCCAACGAATATTCAGGGAAGACCTAGGAATATTGTGGTAAAATTCATCTCGAAGGTCAAAAGAGACAATTTTCTTGCAGCATATAAAGCTAGACGAAATTCAAGTTCGGAACCAAATAAAACAGGAATAAAGATTGAAAAAATATCTGAAAGGCTATACATCAATGAGCACCTATCACCTCACAACAAGATTTTGTTCAAGGAAGCTCGTGAGGTCGCAAGGGATAAGGGGTACAGGTATGTCTGGACCCAATCAGGTAATATTCTTCTGCGTAAAAACGATGCTTCTAAAATATTGCACATTCGATCAAGCGAGGAATTGAGGAAACTGTAAGTCAAGATAGTTCACATTAAATTAAAAAATATATTCTAATGGCTGTTTCGGTTTACTACCAGAATGTCACTGGACTCAGAACAAAATTGGACGAATTCAAAATGAACGTTACTGTCAACGACCATGATATAGTTTGTATTACCGAATCTTGGTTGAACGATGGAGTGATGGACTCGGAATTGATCGATTTAAATGACTATACAATCTTTAGGCGCGATCGAGCGAATTCCGGCGTTGAGAAGGCTGACGGGGGTGGTGTTTTCGTTGCGGTCAAGAATAAGTTAAAACCTACTGTAGCTACGGAACTTCAAAGTGATGTGGAGGATATTTGGGTGGTGTTGAAACTAGGTATTTTTAAACTTTATCTATGTTGTGTATATCTTCCACCTAATGAGCAATTTGCTAGCACCAGATTTAGTTCCAAACTATACTCTAATAAGGCAAAATTAGGTGACTCTGTAGTCATGATTCTAGGGGATTTTAATTGTCCATCGATTACATGGATTTTCAAAGAAGGTAATAATTATTCTAATGCCTTCAATGTAGAAAATAAATTTGAACATATTATTGACGCATGTACATACTTAGAACTTATGCAATATAATCACGTAAAAAACTTTAATGGTAGAAATCTTGATCTTGTATTCTGTAATTCTCACAAAATTAATAATTTCGAACATTGTCTGTCCCCATTAGTTCGTGAGAGTCGTCATCACCCTGCATTGGAGTTTTTGTTTTCATTTGATACAGTCGGACATCTTCGAACTAATGTCTCTTCTTTTTATAGTTTTGGACGAGCAGATTACGGAGTTATAAATCAGTCCATATTTGATATTGATTGGGAAAATTTATTGATTAATAATGACGTTGATTCCGACCTGGATATTTTTTATGATCAACTTTTCAGGGTTATCCAGACTCATGTGCCACTACAAAAAATTCGTAAACATTTTCCTGTATATTTCTCTAAAACAGCAATCAAATTAGTTAAAAGAAAAAATGCAATTCATGCCAAATGGAAAATTTACAATAACCTGAAAGATTTAGCTGAATTCAAAAATTTACGTAAAACATCTAAAAAACTAATTGAATCTGATTATAGAAGATATGTTTCGGAGATTGAACAGAAGGTTACTCAAAATCCTAGGAGTTTTTTCAAATTTGCATCCAGAAAAGAACGAGGTCGAGGTTTTACACGATTGATGTCTTATGGGGACAGATCAGCGACGTCCGGGAAGGATATATCTGAGTTGTTCGCGGATTATTTCCGTAGCGTGTACGTCAAGGGAACTAGAACTCGCACAGCAGCTCATCTTTTATCTAGTTACCCCAAGGTTAATATTCCAAATCAACTGAATTATATTCAATTTTCATCTCACGAAATACGTAGAGCGCTGGAGGGTATTGATGGGAGAAAGGGTGCCGGGCCTGATGGTATTCCATCCTCATTCATAAAAAATTGCAGTTCTTCTTTTGTTAGACCACTAATGATAATTTTTAATAAATCCCTCAAGTCAGCCTGTTTTCCAGCAAGGTGGAAAACTGCATCCATCACACCTATTTTCAAATCAGGAGATAAGAGCTTAGTGGGTAATTATAGGCCCATAAGCAAACTTTCTAATTTCGAGAAAGTTTTCGAAAAGTTAGTGTATACTTATCTTTCGGACTTGGTTGCATCGAAGATTGTTGTTGAACAGCACGGTTTCCTGAAGGGACGTTCGGTCGAAAGTAACTTAGTAACATTTGTCGAATTTCTACAGAGCGAACTCGATCAACGAGTTCAGGTCGATGTTGTGTATACTGACTTCAGCAAGGCATTTGATAAAACCAATATTAATATTCATATTTCTAGTCTTGCTGAGGTTGGTGTTGGTGGTGCGATGCTTGAGTGGTTTGAGTCATACCTGTCTGAAAGGTATCAATACGTTTCAGTGGAGGGACACTTTTCTGATTCATTTGAGGTATGTTCTGGGGTGCCTCAGGGCTCCCACTTGGGACCCTTGTTGTTCTTAATTTATATCAATAAGATTGCAACATGCTTTACGAAATGTAGATTCCTTCTCTTCGCGGATGATCTCAAGATAATGAAAAGTATCACCTCCGAACAGAATTGCCTGGATATGCAGTGTGAACTGAGAGCCCTTTTTCTTACTGCCGCGACCATCAATTGTACTTGAATTCGGATAAGTGCCGGGTCATCACATTCACCCGTAATGTCAACAAGATTATCTTTCCTTACAATATTGGTGAAACCCCTTGTCCAGAGTGGAGAGAATGAAAGATTTGGGGATTATTTTTGATTCGAAACTTCTTTTTGATCTTCACGTGGATCAGCTAGCTAATTCCTGTTATAAAACTCTAGGCTTTATCATGAGAAAAAGTAGGCATTTCTCAAATTTGAAATCATTCACCACATTATATAACTCTTATGTCTACAGTAAACTCAACTTTGCGTCAGTTGTTTGGAGCCCAGGGTACTCAATATACATTGCTAGGCTCGAGAGAATTCAGAACAGATTCTTGAAGTTCATCTCATTTAAATTCAACTTTCGATTGACACCTAGAAACCCTGAAAACTATCGTCTTCGGTTGATTCAATTTGGTTTCATTTCTCTTGAAAATAGGAGAAAAATCAGTGATGTTCTTTTTTGTATAAACTTCTCAACAATGTTTATAACTCCCTGCCCTCCTATCATCAATAGGTTTCCATGTTCCGTGCAGAGCTCTGAGAAACAATGAAATGTTCCATATACCTTTTCGCCATACCAATAGTGCGATGAATTCCCCTCTATGCAGGATGATGCGATACTGTAACTCTTTGAATGATTTGGATTTGTTTCATCTTGGTCAGAATTCAATTAAACAGAAACTCAAAAAAATGTATTTGTATCGTTAGGATATTTCTTGATTACTTTGGTTTTTAATGTATTGTTAAATTCTAGTTTTTTTTTTTTCCTTGTACTATGCTTGTATATATATTATGCCTATGAAAGTTCATTGATAATTTTGGCACACTTGTAATTCTTAATAGTGGATACTGTGTTGGGTGATTGTCACCTGTTTGTATTCCTAACTGTGTAAATAAATAAATAAATAAATAAATAAATAAATATGATTATTGAACCCATAATTGTTCCGCTGCGGTTGCCTTGGTCGAGAATTTCATTTTAATTGACGATAATGCCCGTCCACACCGTAGTCGTCTGGTTAATGAAGCGCTAGAAACTCATGATATTGATAGGATGGACTGGCCAGCTCGCTCTCCAGACATGAATTGCATCGAACATGTCTGGTCTGAGATGTCTAGACAATTGTCAACCTTAGAACAACCGATCAATAACCTGGAGGACCATTCTAACGTTTTACGGGATATTTGGACGAATTTGCCTCAAAATTTTATAAATCGTTTGATTGAAACTATGCCTCGTAGGGTAGAATGCTTGAGACGAGCTCGTGGGGGACCAACTAGGTACTAGCTTAACCGAAACTTCAGCCTTCTTGTGGTTTCATCATAAAATTTTTATGTTATTCAAACACAGAATTTTGAGTGTTCCTAATAAAGTCTCTTTTTCTCTCCAACTTGCCATTTTTTCATTTTTTTCTCAAGTGAACCATATTATCAAATGAAAATACTCTGATATCTGACTAAATTTATAATCTTGGAGCGAATATTTCAGAAATAAATCTAGAAAAAGTAAGTGATCCCTATCAATTGTTGAGCAGTGTATATATTTATATATATATATTCTTTTGAACTTTTGGCTGACGATTAATTAAGTTAATTTCTTCAAGTGAATAAACATGTTTAACTCACGTGTCGTATACAAAATTTTATCCCATTTTGATGAAATTACAAATAATGAATACATTTTAAAGGAAATATTAGGTATAATTCAAATTCATTACGAGATTCCTGTTCGATCGATGGTTACTAGGGCACTATGTAATTAATTGTTCGCAAGTGCCAAAGAAAATTATAGAACCGTCAAAGAATTTTTATTTCGAAAACATGTTGAGCGGTGACGATGAGCTTGTAGTTCCTGAGTGCATAATACAAGAAGCTAATGAGGCAGCAGAAGCAGTAATTCCATTAAAATCAAAAATATTGTACGGCATTTTGTGCCAGGAGAAATAATAAAAAACCAAAGGTGTCAACGAAAAAATAATTTTGGCGTATATTGGCTCTGAAAGAAAAAATAGACATCGGCAGATGTCACCAAGTCACCGCCTTTTTGAAGCAACATTCCAGGTGATACGTAGCAAAGAAGTCGAAGGTATTCACAAGAGAGGAGTTTGAACACTTTTTAAATGCCGCCCTGATGAGCAATATTTATTTATAAAGGTAGTTTTTATTATGGGTGTTGCTGGAGGGTGTAGAATCGACGAGCTGGTGACAATGACCGTAGATGACGTGAAGATCGGGGCAGCTTATTGGTTATTCAGATTCCAGATACGAAAACAGATAAGAAAAGAGTGTTTACTGTAGTCAATGATACTAATAAGGTTGCTGCACTCGATATATTCCGCAAGTATAGGAACTTGAGGCCAAGCAAAGTTGATCACAAGCGACTATGTATTTATAAATTATGAAAATGAAAAATGTACCGGCCAGCCTGTAGGTGTGAATACATTTTGGAAAATGCCCGTTACCATTGCAAAGTGTTTGGGCCTTTCTGATGCTGAACAATATACAGGGCACAGTTTCCGGCGTTCTTCTGCAACCATACTCGCAAATTCTGGGGCAGATTTGACAGTTTTGAAAAGACATGGTGAATGGCGCCAAGTTCTGTTGCAGAAGGATATATTGAAGATTCACTACAAAACAAAATAAATATTCCTGAACAAATACTTGGTGGGATCACAAAAACCGGAGTTCCTGATGCAGAAATGTATATTCCAGCAGGGCCTGAGAAGTCCTCAAACACATGTGTTATAACGACTGAGCGTGTTTCCTTTGGAGGAGGTGCAGGTTTTCAGTTCCATTTTCAAAATTTTAATAACTGTAATTTTTACTTTAATGATAGAAATGACTGTTAATGTAAAATTTTTGATAAATTGTAAGAGACATACTTTAAAATTAACATTTTATTCTACTAGTGAATTAAAAAAAATTTAATTCACTCAGTGGATAAACGTCAACTTACCCTTATTACCATGGGTTGAATATTGTCGTCTTTAAAAGTCAAAATGGGATAAAAATAATTAAACATTGAAAACATCAATTTCTGATTTGGCTCTCTGACTACTTGATCGGAATGATTTCAACTTACTTTTCACTTTGGACATCGGAGACAACTTCTTATAAAAGTCGATGCAGTCTGAGGGTAATTCATCTTCAATGATTTGTGGAAGAACACCACCGTAATCAGTATTGGCAGATGCTAGACAATTCAGATTACTCAAAACAAAGAAACCAACTATAATAATAAACATCTTGTTTCTCTTCACGAGCACTACAACATAGGTAAATTATATCAGTAATTCTGATTCTATTCGATATATTTATCGACTGTTTTATCATTGTTCAATCAAGATCGAACATCTGGTCCGGTAATATCTTAATATAATTGAGATCACTCAGAATACAATCAGATTTTATCGCTTCTAGAAAATCAGGAATTTTTATTCATGCAAGCACGGAGAATCCACGGGAAAATTTTTAGAGAAATCAGACACCTGCATCTGATATGAATTTTTGGACTTTTCTAGCTGATGATAATTTCAACCTTTGTTCTTCTGTTGGTTGATTATTACTGTAATCAATAAATTGATAGACACTTTGAGAACTGCGTAATTTAACGTTTACACATCGGGCAATATCTAAGGTGCCTAGGAAGGAAATCAACATTTTTTTGCCAAAATTTATTTATATAGCGTATTCTGACCGGCATTCTGGCCTTCGATCCAGGTTCTTAGAAGTCTCATATACTTATGTCCGGTTTTCCAATGGGGACTTTGAATTTAATTGCTGAACACACCCTCAGACCCATCATCGAACTGTCAACGTCAATTAATTCAGTAAATTGAACATTTTCATCATGGTGAAGTACACGAACGAACAACATTTGCAGGTTATAAAAATTTACTACCGAAATTTGGAGTCGCTGACCACAAATTCAAGAGCCTTAACTCCAATTTTCGGTCGTAATTCGCGCCCTAGTCGACAGGCAATCACAAGTTTGGTGCAAAAATTTGAGTCTACATCTTCGCTATTGGATATTGTCGAACCAGTGAGACAAAGTACCGGTCGCGGTAACAAAAATATCGCTGCCTTTCGGATCTCCGTAGCCGACGACCCAAATCAGTCCATTCCACGGTGTTTTCAAGAATTGGGCATACGTCAGACCACTCTATGGCGAATTTTGCATATGAATCCTGGTTTACACCCGTACAAGAACAAGCTGACTCGAGAATTGAAGCCTTTGAACCATTTGTTTGGCAGTTGTCTACCTGAAATGAGGAAAACCAATCGCCGAAGACGGATCATCCTTCACCACGACTCTCTCTGACACATCGGCAAAAACAACTGCATTTTTGGAGCACTGCCGTATAATCCTGACTTGGCACCGAATGACTTGCTTCTGTTCCCGTACGTAAAAAATAAAATGAGAGGGTCAACGTTGTTCGACACCTGAAGAAGCGGTGATGCATTCTAAATACATATTTTGAAGATACCTCAATTAGAGTGGCAAAAGTACTTCGACAATTTATTCACTGCATGCAGAAGTGAGTAGATGTTAATGGGGAATATTTTAAAAAAACAATAAAGCTATGTTCGAGGTTAAATATTTGTTTTTGTTCTCTAATTCCGAAATAGACGGTGTTCGGCACATGGAACGTCAAATTTTTTTGGGGCGTTGGTAGGGTCATTTGCTACCTTTTTCAGTCTTGGAACCTGGGTCCTTAGTATTACGGTTACGGAGGTATGATTTTTTTATTAGGTTTTTCTAAATTACCGAAAATGTACCCTTCGAAGCCCCATAACTTTTTTTGCGTGTGCTTTTACATGCATTTTTTATTGTATTAAGTCTACATGAGGTGTGTTTAAAAAAAACGTATTTATTGTTACAGATAACACCACAAAATTAACACGTGCGCCTTTCATTAAAAAAAAAAATTATGAAAGTATGAAAACATCTCCACTCCTATTGAAGTTTAAAAAAAAAAAGTTACAGCTATTACAAACTTAGTTTCATTTAAAGTGTTCTTTGGTTTATAACGTTGCTAACCATATGCTATTTACGGAAGTCAATAAAAAGATAATACTGCAAATAAGGTTTTAGTCAGAAGAGTGAAAAAGTCGCACCTAAATAAAAGTCCGGATTTCGACACAACACAGCGAGCAAGGAAATTTTACCTGCCCGTTTTAGACGCGTGTGAATTATTATTACTATTTCTGTCCTTAGGTTGGATTGGGTTAATCGCCGCTGACTTGACCCTACCGTCATTCGAGATTTAACACTCTCTGCTGTTGGAAGTGTCTGTGCCGCGTTGTTCAGTTTTTAAATTTGTATTTTTTGTTTTTGTTACTTTTATCGACTTTTTGCTACTGTTGTTTTAATTTTGGTTGTTGATATGCCTAATTTCACCAACGCTGAGTATGCTGATATTATGGTGATGGCATATGGCAAGGCCGATGGTGTTGCTCGTGCAGCTCAAAGCCAAATTTCCTGATCGAAGATTACCCTACCACGAAACATTCTCGACGATTAAGAGAGTCCTTGAACAACGACACGAATGTTTGTAGTTGGATCTTCTTCAAAGGCTTGAAGTAGTGGATAGTCAACTGCTACATGGTGTTGCCTCACATTGACCCGAGGCTCTTGAAAATTTAAGTTTCCAGTCTCTCTTAATCGTCGATAAGTCGTCGAGAATGTTTCGTGGTGGAGTAATCGTCGATCAGGAAATTTGGCTTCATAAATCCTTTGAGCTGCACGAGCAACACCATCGGCCTTGCCATATGCCATCACCATATCAGCATACTCAGCGTTGGTGAAATTAGGCATATCAACAACCAAAATTAAAACAACAGTTGCAAAAAGTCGATTAAAGTAACAAAAACAAAAAATACAAATTTAAAAAACTGAACAACGCGGTACAGAGTACAGACACTTCCAACAGCAGAGACAGTTAAATCTCGAATGAGGGTAGGGTCAAGTCAGCGGCGACTAACCCAATACAACCTAAGGACAAAAATTGTAATAATAATTCACACGCTTCTAAAACGGGCAGGTAAAATTTCCTTGCTCGCTGTGTTGTGTCGAAATCCGTACTTTTATTTAGGTGCGACTTTCTTCACTCTTCTGACTAAAACCTTATTTGCAGTATTATTTTTTTATTGACTTACCTAAGTAGCATATGGTTAGCAACGTTATAAACCAAAAAATAACATTTTAAAATAAAACTAAGTTTGTAATAGCTGTAACTTTTTTTAAATTTCAATAGGAGTGGAGATGTTTTCATACGTTTTTTTTAAACACACACTCATGTAGACTCAATATAATAAAAAATGCATGTAAAAGCACACGCAAAAAGTTATGGGGCTTTGAAGGTACATTTTCGGTAATTTAGAAAAACCTAATAAAAAATCATATCTCCGTAACCTTAATACTAAGGACCCAGGTTCCAAGACTGAAAAGGTAGCAAATGACCCTACCAACGCCCCAAAAATTTTACGGTCCATGTGCAGAACACCCTGTATAGAAGGCAACCCTCGTAAAACGAAATTAATTTTCATGAAATCTCTATTCGATTTGTGTCATACATTAGCTGCAAACTATCTAAAAAACGTCTTGTTATCAGTTTGCCTTTTCTAGTTCCGTGATTTCATCAAATATGAAAAAATCCTTTATCTCCTCAGGATTATATGTAAAGATTGCGAAACATCACACTCTTCATAAATGCATTATCATTCTGACAATAACAAAAGTCACGATATGTCATTCTTCGCCTTTGAAATTTTTCTACTTCAACTATGTTAGATGAGCATCTGAAATTTACTCGCCTCAATAATTCGCTGAATAACTATTCGATCAAGTTGTAACTTGAAAATTGTTTGATTGAGGTCGAAACAAATAATTTGAGGAAATTTCGTAGAAATCGTACCTTTCAACAAATTCACAAACGTTTTTTTTACTTGATATCTCATAAGATATTCGACGGATCTCAACAAAATCTCGTACATATATGGAGGATATAGATATCTTTTTTCTCTTTTACTTATGATAAATGGTACCCAGCGAAAGAGAATCTATTGACATTTGTGAATTGTGAATAGTTAAGTTAAGAATAATTCATAATAACCGTTGTTGTTATTAAATTGTTATAAAATGATTTGTGTAGTGCTATTCAAATAAACGCTATTATTATTATTATTATTATTATTATTATTATTAATTATTAGATTTAGATTCAAAATATTCTTCGAATAATGTAGCTTTGTTAAGGATTCTTCATGTCAATGTGCAATCTTTACGAAATAAAATAGAACAAATTGAAGCTTTAAATTTGAATCATGTAATTTTTCTAATTAGTGAACATTGGATGACTGGTTGTGAACTGAAACAGATAAGAATTTCTGGCTTCACCTTGGTTTCTCATTTTTCACGGGCACAGCATGTTCACGGTGGTGTGGCAGCCGCGGTACGAAATTCTCACCTTAATGAATGTTTTCCTAGAATTGATTTGAACTCTAAATCTGTCGAGATGGAGGTTGAGGTTTGTGTAATTCAATCCAAAATTTTTAAGATTATTTTAGTGACTTTATATCGGCACCCACGCGGAAATTTCGGTAAATTCTTAGATGTTGTTACTGATATATTAGAAATAACTGTGGGGCGTGGAAATCAAGTGGTTGTTCTGGGAGATTTTAATGTTAATTTTCTTGTGGAAAGTGGTAATAGATCAGCGGTACTCGTTCTTTTTTCTACATTTGGAATGCGTGGTATAATCAATGAATGTACTAGGGGTCCCGCCTGTTTGGATATTTTTGTCACTGACGAGAACTGGATGTGCTGTTGATTTGGGTTTTGCAGATCATAAAGCTGTTAGAAGCCACCATTGTTGTCCAGTTTCGTATGAGTGAAGAATGCAATGTTACTGTATGTAGACCTTTCACCCAGCATGGTATTTATGTGATGAAGTTTTTAACAAGAGAAATATGTTGGGACTTTGTTCTTGATGATCATATAGATACTAATATGAAATTTGAGATGTTTGTGACATTTTTGAGGAATAGCATGGAGCTAGCATTTCCAGTAAAAACATATAAACATACTGTCGGTACACCCCTCATCTCCTGGTTCAATGATGACTTAAGAAAAATGCGCGATACATTGCTATACTATAGAGAACTTTTTGAGATGGAAGAAAACTCCTTACCTCTCCAAGTTATGCAAGGAGTATGGTAGTTTATATCGAATTGAACTGAAAAAGCGAAAAACTCTTCAATGATAATTATATAAAAGCAAATAATTTCAATTCTAAATCGATATGGAATGTTGTTAAGAATACTGTTAATACTTCGAGACGTCATACCTCATGCAAATCTGAGATTTCCGCAAACGACTTCAAAGCCTTCTTTGTGAAGTTACCACATAATATAGTCAATAATATACCGCCTACAACTAAGTCTTCTGCTGATTTTATGAATGACTATTGTCACATAATTGACCGTAATCTCTGTGAGCTTGAGTTTCAATTTTCTTCAGTATCGGAAGTCGTTGTGAGGGATATTATTGGGGAGTTGAAAACACTAAGACTCGGGATTATTTTGGATTTTCCAGTAGAGTCGTCAAGTGCGTAACTAATGAAATTGTCTGTCCACTTACAAAATTGTTGAATTTGTGCATAAGGGATAGCATTGTTCCTGATATTTTGAAAGTTTCGAGAGTTGTGCCCGTTCATAAGAATGGTTCCCTTAGCTCAGTCGATAACTACCTATATCGATAGTGCCCATTTTTTCTAAAATTCTCGAAAAGGTTATTCAACGTCAGGTAACTACCTATTTTGACAGATATGGTCTTTTCAATCGGTCGCAGTTTGGCTTCAGAAGCTCTCTTTCTACAACAGCAGCCATTACCGAACTGGTGAGAGTTATTAATGAAGGTTTCAAGGAAGGTCAGTATGTAGGTGCTTTATTTTGCGATTTGAGCAAAACTTTTGATTGTGTCCCACGTGAGATCCTCCTTCTTAAACTTGTACAGTATGGGTTTGGGCAGGATGCAGTCGATATCTGTGTAACAGGAAGCAGTGCGTTGATTTTAGAGGGGATTATCCAGTCTGTTGAATGTAGCGATTGGTGTGCCTCAAGGGTCGGTCCTTGGGCCACTTTTGTTTCTGATTTACATCAATGATATTGTCGGCTGTGATTCAAACGCCGATCTTGTACTTTTTGCAGATGACACCACAGCACTGAAGAGAGCAGCATGTAGGACCCTTATTGGGCAGTTGATGGGGAATATTCGCGTGTCGATTTCCGAGTGGTTTCACAGTAATCAGCTCAAACTAAATGATACAAAAACTCACCTCATGTACTTTTCTTTGAGAGAACTGAGGGTCTTAATGCGTCCGATTCAGTAAATTTTCTGGGCGTCACGGTGAATTATAAACTCTCCTGGATGCCTCATATTGATAAGATCTGTAAAGGTGTATCTTCTGGTGTGTTTGCTCTGAGGATTTTGGTGGGTACTGTTTCAGAGAAAGTCTTATTGACAGTATATCATGCTCTCATTGAATCGAGGATATCCTATGCAATATTATGTTGGGGTCACGACCCTAACACAAAACGACTTTTCAGTTTACAAAGAAAATCGGTCAGGATATTGAGCAATCTTGGATATAGAGACGATTGCAAAGATGCTTTTAGGAAAAAGAATATACTAACTGTCCCATGTTTGTTCATGTTGCAATGCATGTTGTATGTTAGAGTTCATGTTAATGAATACCGGACGTACGGAAATTTTCATGAATATAGTACTCGCCACAGTGATCACGTGTATACAGATTTCCATCGTATAAACATAATGAAGTGTGGCGTATCATTCTATGGTCCCAAACTGTTCAATAAATTGCCAGCCACCGTGAGGGTTCTGTCTGTCAATAGTTTCAAGAGAACAATTAAAGATTATTTTTGTGAAAAATGTTATTATTCTTTGAATGAGTTTTTTTCAGATGATGTGTCTGATATCTTGTGATATATTGTTGCTTTGACGTATGTAAACACTTTTGTGTAATGGCATGAATAAATTATTCTATTCTATTCTATTATTTCTAACTACCTTAGATCATCCTTTTTCAAAGAAAAAATATAAATATTCATAAGCATTTCTAAAGCTGTGTCGAATTAAGTTATTTTATCTGAAAAGGCTCATGAGTGGGACATCGATAATCGTAAGACCGTCTAAATATCTAGTTTCAAGATCAATAAAAAAAGAAATTTCATTAAATGACTAGCAGTGATGGCTCATTGCCCTCTAGGAGTGGGTCAGCCAGACCAAGCATATATATATGTATATATATAATTTAAAAGCAATTTTTTTGGGATTAGAGCACTGGATTGAAATTAGGATTTCATCTTTTTTTATTAATACTTTACTACATATGTTTCGGCGTACATTGAGCCTTTTTCAAGTTTACATTATACAAATACAGTGACAATCATATCTAAAATGCATAACTGTCCAATAATTCATCTTAAAACTTAGTAAAATTAAAATCATATTCATCATGTTGTGAACGCTGTCGATTAGAATTATTCTAATAATGGAAAATCTGTTATCTAGTAAAAACTTATCAAATCACCGCAATTTGATACTACCTCTTCTACACTTGCCATCTGGATCACTCACATTCAACTTGTAACCGAAAACGACCGAAAACTCGTACAACCCTGAGCCCTACACACCAACATCTTAATACTGACCTAGTGAACTGAACTCTGATAATCAAAGTGTAAACACACGCAATGCAATTCTCATATACCCCCTCCCCAAGGGTATCTTGGCCGACCTAGTCTTTGAAAAATGAACAAGTCGTGGGTTGCTGTTTTGCTATTTACAGTTACTAAGAATGAATTTTTATGGTCAGAAAATCACAAAATTTATTCCATACAGTACGAATACACTTTTTCTGAAATTGAAATAATTTTCAAGTACTTATGATAATAATCATTTGAGATTTGAGGGTGAAAATTTCAATTATTAACAGGATACGTGAAAAAATTTTAAATACATAATGATTTCTCTTTCTATCTCAAATTTAGGATAAACATATGAAGATGTCGGATATTAAATTACAATTTTAATTTGATATTTGCAATAAACATCGATAATAATAAACAATTTCACCCGCCTGCCGTTTCACATAGGGACGGCCAAGGGTTCTCGGCCGACCTCGCAAGTGTCACAGTCGAGGTATTGTAGAGTTCCATAATAGGAACTTCGAGCAAAGTATGTGTTAGATAAAATCATAAACTGAAAGCAGTGGCTCGGCTGGCTGAGCTGCGTTTTTACGTATAAGGACAGATGCGGGAACTTGGAGTAAAAATTATTAAGTGTTTGACCGAAATAATGTGTACTTCGATGTGTTGAGTGGAAATATGAGATATATAGAGGGCAGAGGGAAAGATACTAAGGGAATTTCTCGAGATTTAAATATTGCTATTAAGTTTTCAAATAAGTTTCGATTAAAAAATATTTATTTTCACCTTCTCTTTTTCTACCCTGACGAGCCGTCACTGATGACTAGTTACATAATAGAATCCTCACACATGCATGTATGACTAAAAAAGCTAAAAGTGACATTTTATTTTGTGAGTGAAAGTTTCAAGAACAAAATTGAAACATTTTTAAAGCGAATATCACACAATGTTTTCAGAGCTCTTGTTCACCTGAACAGAGTGCCTATCATTTTGCCCAAATGTCTGTAATTTTGGAATATCGAGCCGAAAATGGTCTCAATCGATTGGGTTCGACTCCCCGATGAAAATCCGTGGCGAAAGTTGAGTCTGTCCGGCCGTATCCTCTCTAGCATCCAAACGAGATGGGCTAGAGTTTTCATATATTCAGAATAGGTTAATATTGTCCAAATATCTCAGGCAAGCTCTTATTGGGCCAAATCTGTCAGATGGTTCAGTAGTTATGAGCATCTGAAATTTTTTTTCCTCAATAACTACTAGAATATCCATCCGATTAAGTTGATACTTGAAATATTGTTGAGGGAGGCTGAAGCAAAACAGCTCACAAAATTTCTCAGAAATCGTCACATTAGAAAATTTTTAAAAATTTATTTAATCCTCAGTATCTTATGAAATATTTTTCGGATTTTAATAAAAATTCGTGAATATATTGAGGCGATCGATATCTCCCTTATCACCAAATTTCATTGTCGTAGCTCTTTTCCATCTAAAGATATGATCATTTTTTCATTTACTCAAGAGAAAAGAGAAATGACATACGACCCGATGATTTTCTTTGATCGATGGTCATCACAGATCGATATTCGATTAACAAATGCCGGGCTCATTAATCAGCTGGCGTAAATTAATCAAAATTTTTCATAACGAGAAATCAGAGAGATAGAATTCAATCTCGATAGCTGAAATAATATACGTTGTGAAAATTCAGAAAAGCACTGACGTAAGTTTTTAGGGAAGGAAATTATAGCTTCGAACAAAACTTGGGAAAATTATGAGTAGTTATTTTTATATCGTTAAGGGTATTTACAAATAAAAACACACTATAAAGTAGTTAATCTATTGGCTATCGATTTCGGCGTCACGCCATCATCAGGCCAGCTGAAAATACAAACATTATTGTTTACTCGACAATTTGACACACTAACCAACTCATAAAATAACTAAGATGGATTAAAACGCTTACTATGAATAAACGATTTGATGAACATCAGAAAAACAGACCGAACTCTGCACTAGGAAACCATTTGACGGAACAACACCACAAAACAACACTGGACAATTTGGAGATTTTACACAGAGAGAATAATTTCAAAAAACTTACATTACTTGAACAATACGAAATTATCAAATATAAGAACAACCAGCATTTATTAAACGACCTCTCCGAGTTCGATAGAAACAACAATATATTCAAGATTATCGACACACCACCAAATAATTTGAATTTCCGCTATCTAAACGACGCTGACACATCGACCACCACCTTCCTCCCACTTCCGTATCCCGCATTTCCTTGTCCGACATTCTTTCTAGAATAGTTCCAATACACATATCAGAGACGAAAATTTGTAAAAAATTGAATTCATAAAGATTTTCTAATCTACGAATGTGGATATCCTCCAAAATCATACAACATTCAAGACAACAAAAATTGAGATTATCAATACACTGATTAATATACTACAGGGACGGTGAGCATACTTCCAACCAAACCTTAAAAAGAAAAAAGATATTATATAATGTAATTTTAATCCATCTTAGTTATTTTATGAGTTGGTTAGTGTGTCAAATTGTCGAGTAAACAATAATGTTTGTATTTTCAGCTGGCCTGATGATGGCGTGACATGAAATCGATAGCCAATAGATTAACTACTTTATAGTGTGTTTTTTTGTAAATACCCTTAACGATATGAAGATGAGCACACTCATGGAGAAATTCATCAATAAGGTAGTTATTTTTAATTTGAGATATAGGTGTGTTCATTCATTAGGCGTTCATATTTGTATCACATTGTCCCATAGTACGGGAGAAGACTATTGTTCACCTGATCAGAGTGCTTATAGATTTGTTATGGTTTGAATATTTACTCGCAAGTAGCTCAACAAGTGTGCCAAAGCAATCTGACCTCACTTCAGTGCTTTGTAGTTTTTTTCTATAGCTTCCCGATTTTGATGATAAAATAGGCAGAATTGGAATGACACTAAACTTCAAAATGTATTTTAATCTTAATCTTGAAAGCTTTCTTCACAAATCTTTATCAATATAAATGAACAAACTAAAGGTGTTACATATAAAATGAAGTATATTAGTTTTACTTATCTGGTCTCATTATACTCGTTTCAATTGTTCTAGATCCCTGAAGAAGCTTTTAAATAAAGCGAAACTGTCGGCAAACTGTTGAATCGAATATCCCAACCCACCCTTCCTCCACCTATCAAATCAAAATTGGATTTAATCTTAATCTAAGTTCTTAGATATTTTTAGTAGTATTGATGGTACTGGAGATTTCAGTTATGAATTATTTTCATTATATAATGTATTGGAAAATAATATAACAAAATATGAATCTAATACAAAACAATAAACAATTTTCAACAAATATTCAATCTTACTTCCTTAATTTTGAAAAAGAGTAACCTTTCCAATATTAATATAGGTGATTCGAAAAGAAGTGTATAAACTATCGAAACAAAAATTGTCATAATGAAAAATGATATAAACTGGAATAATGCTTCGTACGTAGAAAAATGCATGACATTTCTCCTTGAAAAATTTACTGCCGATATTATGAAGTAGTGCACCAGATACATCGAATACGATAGCTTAGATAGGAGCTGCATTATTGGAAGTGATAGAAAAGTGTTGATAATACCTGAAAAAAATTTTAAATAAACTACCTAGTGCTTCTATTTCATTTACCTCCATTTCCTGATACACAGAGCAAAATAACGAGAGATATTGCACAGGACCAAATTGATCTATTCAAACCAAGAAATAATCCATCTAGGACTGCTTTGCTCTCATCCTCGATCAGCTCATAACCATCAAACACACAACCAATCATAGCTCCTATGGCTAGTACCCATAGAAAGAACGAAATATACTGAAACATAAGACTTTTCAATGTTTTCAATAATGAGTTGCTCTCCGTGCAGCTATGTTTACTCCTTGCTCTGACAGCTTGACGGATTTGGATCAACCTTAATGTGTGTTTATGTATATAATGGTTGTCAAATATCTCCCTTCCGGTTTTTGCTCTTTATTCAATAAAAGTGTTACAGTGATCGGATTTAGTTCAAATATGCGCCGTTTTGTTCGATAATCTGTATCATCTAGACGGCAACTTCATAATACCTCCCTCGTAGAAGCTCCCCTTATTTGCAAAGAACTCGGACAGCCACTTTTTACAAACCTCTTTTTGAGTTCAACTTTACACCACCAAGGGCGTTTGCCATGACCAGAAACAGGTGAGAATCACTTGGCGCTATGTCCGGGTTGCATGGTGGATGCGATAAAACCTCCCATCCGAGCTCCCGTAGCTTCTGACGAGTCATTCTGGACGCTTCTGATCGATCGCCTGCTTCAAGTGGTCCAGTTGTTCGTAGTATATTAATAATAATAATAATGTTTGATGACGAGATATTGTTGATGATGGAGCTCGTATTGAATGATTATTTGGGCTATTACCATCATCTATTGTGGATGTAATGTTTTCCTAAAACCTTTCGAAAATTATCAATCTTCAAAAGTCAATATGACAGAAGTCATGAAAGAAAAATGAACGATGTTATATACTCATCTGTGATATGATGATCTTTTAAGTTGGATCGAACTATCGGCGTCCAAACTTCTGGCAGATCTATAGATGGAGCACTTATGGAATCTGGTGTTATTTTCATAAATGCTGCTTCTTTGATTTTTCTTCTTGCAAGTTTTTCTTCTTTGGATATTATTGATGCTTCATCCCATTTTATACGATGATTCTCATCTACAGCATGTTGGACTAACCTGGATTTGTCGCTGTCTAGTACTCGTAGAAGCTTCTGATGTTCTTTTATTCGTACATTCAGAGGGCGTTTAGTTTCTCCGATGTAAGATCTTCCGCACTCGCAAGGTAATTCATATATGCAGTTCTTTGTCCTTTGTGTCTCATTATTAGGCTTAACTTTTGTAAGTTTAGCTCTGATAGTGTCTTGAGTTTTGAATGCAGTCGTTATGTTGTATCTATTTCCAATTCTTCTCATTTTCTCCAAACAAACCTTTTACATATGGAATTACGGTTTTAATGGTCTGATTTATATCTGTTGGTTCAGGTTGACTTTTTCTTGTTCGTTTAGCTTTTTCTAATATCTTTTGGGGTAGCCATTGTTTCTAAGAGTTTTCGAGATGTTATTTATTTCTTCATTTTGGTCTTCTTCAGTGCAACAAATATTTATTGCTCTATCAAATAAACATTTTGCTACTCCCAATTTAGTGTTTAGTTGGTGGTTTGACTCAAAATGTAGATATTGTCCTGTGTTCGTTGGCTTTTTATACACAGTGGTTCTTGGGATTCCATTTTGTTTATGTACGAGTACATCTAAGAATGGAAGTTGTCTGTCCTTCTCGATTTCAATTGTGAATTTAATTGATTCCTCTTGATTGTTTAGATATTGAAGGAATCCATCTATAGTGTCTCTTCCATGTTGCCAAATAATGAAAGTATCATCTACATATCTTTTCCACAGTTTGGGTTTACATATTTTTCTAATCCACAATAGATGATGGTAATAGCCCAAATAATCATTCAATAAATAATAATGTTTATTGATCCTTACAGATATCACATAGATATATAGGACAAGTCATAATGAGAAAAGAAATTCAAACAAATTTTAAATCAATTTATCAGAGAGGAACTCTCTTGGCTCATAGCAACCCTTAGAACGCAAAAGTGACTTAATTTCCTTTTGAATTGCCTATCGGTACCTGTTTTATATCTGTCAGGTAAGTGATTGTAAAAGGAAATTCCAGCTAACCTAGGTGAGGACTTGTATTTAGTCGTTGAGTGATTTGGTATACATAATGTATTATAATGCCTAGTTCCATAACTATGAAACTCTGAACTCCTAAAAACCTCCCACATGAATCAGTAGATTTCAAACCGAACATAAGGCGAATAATTTTTTTCTGCCTTATGAAAACTCTTTACTCTCCGATGCCGCCCCCACAGTAGTATGTTGAAGTTCAGATGGCTGTGAATGAGGGAGTAATCGACATTTAGGAGGGTCTCAGTTGGAAGAGACTGCTTCAACCGGTGTAAGGGCATAGTACCCCTATTGAGAGTTTTACATAGAAAGTCGATGTGAGAGCTCCATCTCAAAAATCTATCACAGTAGAGTCCAAGCAACTTCCCGCAGTTCACTGTCTTGATGACACTACCGGTGATATTCAACACCAGTGGTGGGGACTGACCTATCTCACAATTTGAAATCTGATGATCTGGATCTTATCGGGGTTCATGATGAGTGAGTTCTGGCGACACCACGATTTGAACCTCTGAATAAACTCTTCACAGAGACATACCAGTTGGTCAATACTTTCAGCTCGGACAGCTATGGACGTATCGTCTGCAAATAGAATCAGTATACTTGCGGAAAGGTGTTCTGGCAGATCATTTATGAATAGCAGAAATAACAGAGGCCCCAGAACTGAGCCCCTGATGAACCCCTAAGTCTTTCCGATACCCCTTGGATAAACAATCATTACAGCTCAACTTATCAATGTTCAAAGAATGAGTTACATTCCCAGATCGAGCATATATAGCACATCCTCCACATTCCCGTTCCAAGCGGCAATACTGAGCAGCCAATCGATAACCAGCCAGTCTCATAAATTGTACCTTATCCGGGCTGCACCAGTGCTCAGCAACGCTGATGAAATCAGAGCCAGCCAGCGTGAGGAAGACATCAATTCGATTTATTTTGTTTATTAAACTTTGGACATTTAGCTGCAAAATTCTCAACTTGGCTTCGGAAGCGACAGAATTTACCATGGTCCTGTTATCACTTTCCATGGTTCTTGGTGCCCCAATCTCGGGATCGCAGAAAAAACTTATTTACCACAATTCCTTCGGGCCAAAAGGACGGCTCCATGACAAGGGACTCATACTCACTTGGAACGAGGAATATATATCCGGTTTCTTAGAATTCAACCTCTCAATCAGCAAATCAGGAGTAGTAGTAGATGGTAGAATTAAGCGTCTGGCCATATGGGAGCAGCTCATAGTGGATGATTCCCTTCCAATCCCACCAAACACACAGCAAAACCTTCCTGGCCGTCAATCCCGGCTTGGCCACTGTTTGGGACGATTCACCTACCTTCGACCACGACCGTTTTCGCTTGATATTGTGGTATGTGATCCATTTTTCGTCGCCAGTCACCATCCGCTTCAAGAATGGGTCGAGTTCGTTCGTTTCAGCAGCGTATCAAATCATGCATCAGCATCAAGTTCTTTTTTTGTATCCAGCCTTCTGGAGATAGTTTAAAATGGTTTGGTGACTAACTTCCAACTCCTGGGCGATGTCACGAGATGCCACATGCCGGTGTAACTCGATGTATTGATCGGTATTTGTCGTCTTTCGCCGGCTGGCATATCCATGGTATCATAGAGTAAAGATACCAAGAGTGGAAACGAGGAACTAATTCTAGTGCTAAAAACGACCACGATTTTGGTAGTGTTTCGGGGTCTGAGGCATCAGGGGGCGCTGGAAACCTGTAATTAGAACCATAGAGTAGACATATGTTCACTCTATGGTTAGAAAAGGCGCGAAATTCAAATGGTATTCCTATTTTATACGAAATGAAATAAGATTTTTTTTAGTGCCCAGAAAAAACATCCTGAACTCAAAAGAAAGCATTTCTTTTGATTAAGGCTCAGGATGCTTTCTCTCGGCACAACTTTTTAAGAAATGGACTGTACTGATAGAATAAATATGAATGAAACACGCTTTTGATTCATTAAATTTTAATGGATGATCCATAAGAAAATAGAACATGAATAAATAATTTTGGAGCTTGAAGAAATAACAAAACGTAAATATATAATGGCATATTTTGTGACGAGTATGTTATTCTTCTACAAAACATTGTTTTGAATCAATTGGAATGAATAATAGTGGATAGATACATAACATTTATCAGCGATCAATACTAGATTATAATAATTTTATGAAATACAATTAGAAGATTTTCCTAACAAATTCCATATTTACATAATCATTAGATGAAAATAGTGAAAATTACTATTACATAGTAATAACTCATAAATAATTTATAAGCAGTGGATTACAAATAGCATCAGGTTGTTTATTCATGACAAATGTTTTTAATTTTTGATTTTCCGTAGTTACCTCTCTTCTTCTTTTCGTCATTGATGAAGCGAACCCCTAATGGCACCTGATCATCATAAATAACTGTAAAAATTATCTGAGGATTCAGAGGAACACAGTGTGAATCCTATTTCGTGCTTTTTGACGATCTCCACTAATTCTTATATAATATTATTTTTACTACATAGGAGCTCCGGGAAATATTCATTATGAATTACTTGAATGTACTCGAAAAGCTCCTCAGTAGCAAACAATAAACCTTTTTCAGGATCTATTGCTTCTCCTTGTTTGAAGTATATGAAAATTTTGTGTTCTCCTGTCAGGTGTTTTTCTTTTTCCACTAGAATATTACGACATATTTCGCTTCCTGATAACAACAATTTTCGAGGCTGGATACAATTGTACTGCTCACTCAAGAAATGATCACTACATATCACATGATTTTTATTCAGGTGTACGTTCCTACGACCTGCAAATTGTATCCACTTTTCAGCGCTGAAAGTACAGAGTATATTAGTTATACCTATGAACCAAATAAATATGTAATTTTTTTAAAATGCGTCAACACTTACACATCCTTTCTCTTCGGTAACTGGAATAATGATAATTAAGGATCGTCTTTTTTACTTTTCCTACAGTTTTTTATCATACAAGTTGATCCGGTAGGCATCTTTGAATATTTATTTACGTGACCTCTGCTCGAAAGTCGTATCTCATTATTAACTGAACTTATACTTACATTTTATCAAATTATCAAATTAATCTTTGATTGTATACTGATCCTCATGCCTTATAACAATAACATAACATAACCAAAGAAATACCACGTGAAAGCAAAACTACAAATTTTTCATGTTTCTCTCGTAATGGCCTTAGTAAATTATAGCATATTTTTTTTGGTTCGGGTATTGAACCACGAGATGGCGCTGATGCGACTGTGGTCGCTTCGTTTCCACTCTTGGTATCTTTACTCTATGTTTTCACCGGCTCTGAATCGTCGAAACCATTCCTTCGCGGTTCGAACTGATAGAGTACCATCCCCCAAAACATCATTAATCTCAAGAACGTTTCTCTAGACGATTTGCCTTTTAAGTTTCAGCGTTGGTGAACTCCATGTTTACACGTCTATAACTGTTGAACGCAATATCCAAACTTATCATGCATTGCGTCGTTTTGTAGGTTATGTCAAGACCTTTCAAATTATGTATAGTTTTGCCAGTTACGAGCTCTGTAACGCTTTGTACATAGCCGCGAAATTCAATAGACAAAAATCGGAAGAGAGATATTTGGCAACTTATTATAAAGGGTCTTTCGACTAGAACTTTGTTTTTTAAAACAAAATAAAACAACAAATGTTGATAAGAAATATTAAAATTTTTATTTTATTTTATAACAAAATGAAAATTTCGGCAATTATGAATGATAAATGATATCTGGAAAACGTCCACCACGACCACGCTGACAGAAGTAAAGTCTTTCATCGATATTTTTAATCACTTTTTGGAAAAATGTCGGGTCTATTTCGGCTATTCCATCACAGATTTTGAGTTTTGAGGCTGCAATCGATTCGATTGGCTCCGTAAAGACTCTGTCCTTAAGATAGCCCCACAAAAAATAATCCAGTGGTGTTAAATCACAAGATCTGGCTGGCCATTATCAGCTGAATTTCGTGAAATTTTGCGATAAATTGATCGTCTCATTGGCTGTGTGGCAACGTCTCGTTCAAACCACTTGTCAGTGATATGCGTGACATCAATGATAAGCACAAATTTAGTTTTTAACATCTCGCGATAGCTTGAGCCATTGGCCGTTAACGCATTTCCAGCCACATCTTCGAAAAAATACGGTCCAATCACGCCTCCAGACCACATGGCATACCATACAGTGTATGGTATGTAAAGGCTTCTAATTGCTCTAAGATTCTCAGAAGCCCAAATTTGTCAATTTTGTTTGTTGACGTACCCTGTCAAGTGAAAATGCGCTTCGTCTGAAAAAATGATTTTTTCAGAAAAACCAGCGGATTGTTCCAGAATGAATTGAGCGAATCTACTGCGATGTGAATGGACGGTCGGCTTCAATTCCTGCACTAGTTGAATCTTGTACGGCTTCAAAGCCAAATATTATGCAAAATTTGCGATGTGGTAGTTTGGGATAACCCCAGTTGATGGGAACGTCGAGAAATTGATAAAATTGGATTTTTTTCAACATTGTGGCTCACCGCTGCAATGTTTTCAGTGAACGGCACGGTCAAACACACGTCAGTTGTGGCACATTTTGTACCGAGTCAGTCTACTCAATTTTATCTACCAAATTCTTAATAGCGGTCTCAGAAGGTCGATTATGTTGTCCAAAAATATCACAATCTTTACGAAATGTAACTGTAACAGAACCACTATTTTCATGGTGGGTTTTAATTCTTTTAATGAGATTTTCGAGCGAAATTGAATTCATTGTAAAATTGCCAAAGTATCTACTACGAATATATCAAAAACTAACTGTCAATGCTGTCATATGTGGTGGGTGTAGCCACTATTAGAAAACAAGGTTTTGTTGAAAGACCTTATTGTCTAACATTTGAGCGCTGATAACTCGAAAATATTTCAAGGAATCTGGATCATGAGCTTTTCTCTAGCTAGCTCTATCCCCAAGGGTGGAATCGTGCCGCGGTACTCGAAAATTTTAGACTTAAAGTGATTGAAGTAATCTTCCTTCTATGCACTTAAAAATGTAGAAGTCAAGAATGAGGATAGTGTTGGGGAAAGTCATTCTATTGTTCGTCTAACCGAGATTGACGATCTTCTAGCATTTTGAACTGTTTTCATTTATTCTGATTTGAAATATTTATATGTATGTACAAGCTCTAGAAATATAGCAGGAATTATACAGCTGAAGTTCGAAGTCATGTGCATAAAAATAAAATTAAACCATCTATCGGGAATAAATGAAATTACTTTCCGAACAACCTCATACTTGGCTACTTATCATGTTATAATATCAAAAATGGAATCAAAGGTTTGCTTACACTCGGTAATTTCAATTTTTTGCCACCACTCTTCATTTTGTGTATGAAATATCCAGTGAGCATTCCTATCACATAAGGACCAAACCTTGCGTGTGTTTTGAAGTAATACTGCTCTCTAAACGGTGCTGTAGTTGAACTTAAAAGAAATGATGAAACATTATTTGTCCCAGTTAGGAACCATGAAGAACTCCACTTACCCCATTACAAGACCTGTGAACTTATTGGAATAGCCTATATAAAATGGAATTGCAACTCCTGCTCCTATCAAACCAACCATTACAGGTAATACATATATCGGCCATTTCTTCAAAGGAATTAATATAAGAGGAGAGAGAAGGAAAAGTTGCATGTCTACTGAGAGGTACCAAGATTGGTCTATGCACTGCAAACAATGAACAGCTAAGGGTTATCTTATGATATAAGATTATACAAGAGTTACTCTCTTTATTAATGACAACACTGTGAGTGTGTAGCATATTTCAATGAATATCAAGATTTTTTTAAAAATCAATACTTTTTCCACTCTCGTGTTGGATAAGAAGCGTTTTTTCGCAACGTGATTTAGAATATAAAATTATCTCACCATACGTTCTGATGAGTTCATATAATTCTGAAAATACAGCAAGGTTGACCACCATTTTTCCTCACAGCCTTCTACCGCGAATTGTTGAAGTAAACCCCACCTAGGTCCGTTGCCCAGAAACATGATCAAACCGGTGGCATGTACCAAAACAATAATAGCTAGTGCTGGAGTCAATCTGTAAATATAGAAGAAGGTATTTCCCTACACAGTGTGGAAAGTGGAACTTCTACAGGCACATTCATAGTCATTTAGCTTTTTCTTTAATTACATGATCCACAAAATTTTGAATGTAATATATATCAAAATTGAAGGTGTAGAGTAAAGTTTTCGATGAACCACCCTGTATGACTTCTCGCAGTAAAAGGTAAAGTTACGAAGAAATAATTAATAAGATTTTTATAGTTCTCACCTGAGATATCTATGAAGATACATCAATGGCACTGCTTTAACACTCTTCTTGATATCAACATCAGCTGATTTCATGTATAAATATACTGTCAGTAAACCTGCAATTGTGAAGAAGCTATCTACTGAAACTGTACCTCCCATGATCCCCATATTTTCCACATTATCCATCCACTAAAACAAGAAACAATATGTATAGGCTCATTTTAAAATAATAAGCCATCTCCATTAGAATGTCACACTGATGCTAGGAGGCCCAAGAGGAGATCGAAGAGAACTTGACGAAGGGATCCTAAAGGGACAGAAGAGAGTTAAATAAGGAAATGTACTATGTAAGTATTGAACAACTGTTGTAGTGTTTCATGGTCTCGTAATTCATACTACTAATCTATAATATAAAAATGAATCGCCAAATGTTTTGGTAGGCGCATAACTCAACACCGCCTGGACCAATTTGGCCAAATTTTTAAAAATGTTCGTTGAAGTTCAAGGATGGTTTTTACGGCGAGAAAAATTAGAATTATTGCTGGAAGAACCCCAAAACAGCCCTTTTCTTTTTCCCATACAAATGATTTGTAACTAAAACGTAGTCAATTTGAGCTTCATTGCTATGGTATAAAGTTCATATTAAAGTTTTTATTTACGACTGCTATTAGTCAATGTACCTGGCCCAATATCATTCCAACAGTTACGAACGATGGTGAATTGTGTGGATCCTACAGAGAAGCCTGTCAACGTTTGCAATTGCTTGAAAATAACGCTCATTGGGATCAAACTCTCAATGATGCTGTAATATCATCACACGCTCATCAAATACGAACATTGTTTTCATCATATCTACATGCTTCCCATCAAATACGGAATAGAATGGGAAATCCAAATGTACAAATCAGTGAAGATCAGTGAAGCATTGATTTCAATTGAGGACATGTGGTTGATTATGTCAAACAAACTATTAATTCAATTAGGCCTGACCGCGCCCAATCGTCAAATGCATGACGCTTTTAACCAAGAGTTGCATCGAGAAAAACTGTATGATCTCAACGCTTTGAAAGAATTAATTCAAACAAATCTTCCACTGTTAAATGAACAACAGAAGTATGTATTTGAAACTCTTATGAAAGTAACAAATGATGTAACTGGAGGGATTTACTTCTTAGATGCACCTGGTGGTACAGGAAAAACTTTTTTGATTTCATTAATATTAGCAACAATTCGCTCACAAAATAAAATTGCACTTGCACTCGCTTCGTCGGGAATCGCAGCAACTTTGCTTGAAGGTGGTCGAACAGCCCATTCAGCACTAAAATTGCCATTAAATATACAAAGCAATGAAACTCCAACCTGCAACGTTTCGAAGAACTCTGCAATGGCAAAGGTTTTGCAGCAATGTAAATTGATTGTTTGGGATGAATGCACGATGGCATATAAAAATCTTTGGATACTTTAGACAGAACCTTAAAAGATCTACGGAGCAATAATAACCGATTTGGTGGTGCAATGATTTTATTAGCAGGAGATTTTCGTCAAACATTGCCAGTGATTCCACGATCAACGCCAGCTGATGAACTCAATGCATGTCTAAAGTCCTCCAATTTGTGGAAACATGTCAAAGTACTTCATTTAAGCAAGAATATGCGTGTCGAGTTGCAAAATGACCAATCTGGAAACATATTCTCTAAACAACTCATTGACATTGGTAATGGCAAATTTCCCTATAGACATGTTGACCGGCTGCATTAACTTTCCTCAGTTTTTGTCAGTTAACTCGATCAAAAGATGAACTTATTCAGAAAGGTGTTTCCAGATGTTTCTCAAAATTACAGAAACCATGATTGGTTGAGCGAACGAGATATACTGGCTGCAAAAAACAATGTTATTGAGGGAGGCTGAAACGAAATGGCTTGCAAAATTTCGCAGAAATCGTCACGCTAGAAAATTTTAAAAAAATTCCCAAAAAAAATTTTCAATACTTAATATCTCCTAAGACTTCAGTTTAGATTTAAATAAAAATCCGTATATATATTGAGGTTACCGATATCTTACTCATCCTCAAATTTCATTGTCGTAGCTTTTCCCCTTCTGAAGATATGATCATTTTTTCATTTACTCAAGAGAAAAATAGAAATGTCATAAGTCCGAGCTTTGTCATTAAACGACCTCTCCGAGTTCGATAGAAACAACAATATATTCAAGATTATCGACACACCACCAATATAATTTGAATTTCCCACTATCTAAACGACGCTGACACATCGACCACCACCTTCCTCCCACTTCCGTATCCCGCATTTCCTTGTCCGACATTCTTTCTAGAAGAGTTCCAATACACATATCAGAGACGAAAATTTGTAAAAATTGAATTCATAAAGATTTTCTAATCTACGAATGTGGATATCCTCCAAAATCATACAACATTCAAGACAACAAAAATTGAGATTATCAATACACTGATTAATATACTACAGGGACGGTGAGCATACTTCCAACCAAACCTTCAAAAAAAAGAAAAAGATATTATATAATGTAATTTTAATCCATCTTAGTTATTTTATGAGTTGGTTAGTGTGTCAAATTGTCGAGTAAACAATAATGTTTGTATTTTCAGCTGGCCTGATGATGGCGTGACGCCGAAATCGATAGCCAATAGATTAACTACTTTATAGTGTGTTTTTTTGTAAATACCCTTAACGATATGAAGATGAGCACACTCATGGAGAAATTCATCAATAAGGTAGTTATTTTTAATTTGAGATATAGGTGTGTTCATTCATTAGGCGTTCATATTTGTATCACATTGTCCCATAGTACGGGAGAAGACTATTGTTCACCTGATCAGAGTGCTTATAGATTTGTTATGGTTTGAATATTTACTCGCAAGTAGCTCATCAAGTGTGCCAAAGCAATCTGACCTCACTTCAGTGCTTTGTGTTTTTTCTATAGCTTCCTGATTTTGATGATAAAATAGGCAGAATTGGAATGACATTAAACTTCAAAATGCATTTTAATCTTAATCTTGAAAGCTTTCTTCACAAATCTTTATCAATATAAATGAACAAACTAAAGGTGTTACATATAAAATGAAGTATATTAGTTTTACTTATCTGGTCTCATTATACTGTTTCAATTGTTCTAGATCCCTGAAGAAGCTTTTAAATAAAGCGAAACTGTCGGCAAACTGTTGAATCGAATATCCCAACCCACCCTTCCTCCACCTATCAAATCAAAATTGATTTAATCTTAATCTAAGTTCTTAGATATTTTTAGTAGTATTGATGGTACTGGAGATTTCAGTTATGAATTATTTTCATTATATAATGTATTGGAAAAATAATATAACAAAATATGAATCTAATACAAAACAATAAACAATTTTCAACAAATATTCAATCTTACTTCCTTAATTTTGAAAAAGAGTAACCTTCCAATATTAATATAGGTGATTCGAAAAGAAGTGTATAAACTATCGAAACAAAAATTGTCATAATGAAAAGTGATATAAACTGGAATAATGCTTGTACGTAGAAAATGCATGACATTTCTCCTGAAAAATTTACTGCCGATATTATGAAGTAGTGCACCAGATACATCGAATACGATAGCTTAGATAGGAGCTGCATTATTGGAAGTGATAGAAAAGTGTTGATAATACCTGAAAAAAAAAATTAAAGTAAACTACCTAGTGCTTCTATTTCATTTACCTCCATTTCCTGATACACAGAGCAAAATAACGAGAGATATTGCACAGGACCAAATTGATCTATTCAAACCAAGAAATAATCCATCTAGGACTGCTTTGCTCTCATCCTCGATCAGCTCATAACCATCAAACACACAACCAATCATAGCTCCTATGGCTAGTACCCATAGAAAGAACGAAATATACTGAAACATAAGACTTTTCAATGTTTTCAATAATGAGTTGCTCTCCGTGCAGCTATGTTTACTCCTTGCTCTGACAGCTTGACGGATTTGGATCAACCTTAATGTGTGTTTATGTATATAATGGTTGTCAAATATCTCCCTTCCGCTTTTTTGCTCTTTATTCAATAAAAAGTGTTACAGTGATCGGATTTAGTTCAAATATGCGCCGTTTTGTTCGATAATCTGTATCATCTAGACGGCAACTTCATAATACCTCCCTCGTAGAAGCTCCCCCCTTATTTGCAAAGAACTCGGACAGCCACTTTTTACAAACCTCTTTTGAGTTCAACTTTACACCACCAAGGGCGTTTGCCATGACCAGAAACAGGTGAGAATCACTTGGCGCTATGTCCGGGTTGCATGGTGGATGCGATAAAACCTCCCATCCGAGCTCCCGTAGCTTCTGACGAGTCATTCTGGACGCTTCTGATCGATCGCCTGCTTCAAGTGGTCCAGTTGTTCGTAGTATATTAATAATAATAATAATGTTTGATGACGAGATATTGTTGATGATGGAGCTCGTATTGAATGATTATTTGGGCTATTACCATCATCTATTGTGGATGTAATGTTTTCCTAAAACCTTTCGAAAATTATCAATCTTCAAAAAGTCAATATGACAGAAGTCATGAAAGAAAAAATGAACGATGTTATATACTCATCTGTGATATGATGATCTTTTAAGTTGGATCGAACTATCGGCGTCCAAACTTCTGGCAGATCTATAGATGGAGCAATTTATGGAATCTGGTGTTATTTTCATAAATGCTGCTTCTTTTGATTTTTTTCTTAAAAGTTTTTTTCTTTGGATATTATTGATGCTTCATCCCATTTTATACGATGATTCTCATCTACAGCATGTTGACTAACCTGGATTTGTCGCTGTCTAGTACTCGTAGAAGCTTCTGATGTTCTTTTATTCGTACATTCAGAGGGCGTTTAGTTTCTCCGATGTAAGATCTTCCGCACTGCAAGGTAATTCATATATGCAGTTCTTTGTCCTTTGTGTCTCATTATTAGCTTAACTTTTGTAAGTTTAGCTCTGATAGTGTCTTGAGTTTTGAATGCAGTCGTTATGTTGTATCTATTTCAATTCTTCTCATTTTCTCCGACAAACCTTTTACATATGGAATTACGGTTTTAATGGTCTGATTTATATCTGTTGGTTCAGGTTGACTTTTTCTTGTTCGTTTAGCTTTTTCTAATATCTTTTGGGGTAGCCATTGTTTCTAAGTTTTTTGAGATGTTATTTATTTCTTCATTTTGGTCTTCTTCAGTGCAACAAATATTTATTGCTCTATCAAATAAACATTTTGCTACTCCCAATTTAGTGTTTAGTTGGTGGTTTGACTCAAAATGTAGATATTGTCCTGTGTTCGTTGTTTTTTTATACACAGTGGTTCTTGGGATTCCATTTTGTTTATGTACGAGTACATCTAAGAATGGAAGTTGTCTGTCCTTCTCGATTTCAATTGTGAATTTAATTGATTCCTCTTGATTGTTTAGATATTGAAGGAATCCATCTATAGTGTCTCTTCCATGTTGCCAAATAATGAAAGTATCATCTACATATCTTTTCCACAGTTTGGGTTTACATATTTTCTAATCCACAATAGATGATGGTAATAGCCCAAATAATCATTCAATAAATAATAATGTTTATTGATCCTTACAGATATCACATAGATATATAGGACAAGTCATAATGAGAAAAGAAATTCAAACAAATTTTAAATCAATTTATCAGAGAGGAACTCTCTTGGCTCATAGCAACCCTTAGAACGCAAAAGTGACTTAATTTCTTTTTGAATTGCCTATCGGTACCTGTTTTATATCTGTCAGGTAAGTGATTGTAAAAGGAAATTCTGGCTAACCTAGGTGAGGACTTGTATTTAGTCGTTGAGTGATTTGGTATACATAATGTATTATAATGCCTAGTTCCATAACTATGAAACTCTGAACTCCTAAAAACCTCCCCACATGAATCAGTAGATTTCAAACCGAACATAAGGCGAATAATTTTTTTCTGCCTTATGAAAACTCTTTACTCTCCGCTGATGCCGCCCCCCACAGTAGTATGTTGAAGTTCAGATGGCTGTGAATGAGAGTAATCGACATTTAGGAGGGTCTCAGTTGGGAAGAGACTGCTTCAACCGGTGTAAGGCATAGTACCCCTATTGAGAGTTTTACATAGAAAGTCGATGTGAGAGCTCCATCTCAAAAATCTATCACAGTAGAGTCCAAGCAACTTCCGCAGTTCACTGTCTTGATGACACTACCGGTGATATTCAACACCAGTGGTGGGGACTGACCTATCTCACAATTTGAAATCTGATGATCTGGATCTTATCGGGGTTCATGATGAGTGAGTTCTGGCGACACCACGATTTGAACCCTCTGAATAAACTCTTCACAGAGACATACCAGTTGGTCAATACTTTCAGCTCGGACAGCTATGGACGTATCGTCTGCAAATAGAATCAGTATACTTGCGGAAAGGTGTTCTGGCAGATCATTTATGAATAGCAGAAATAACAGAGGCCCCAGAACTGAGCCCTGATGAACCCCTAAGTCTTTCCTGATACCCCTTGGATAAACAATCATTACAGCTCAACTTATCAATGTTCAAAGAATGAGTTACATTCCCAGATCGAGCATATATAGCACATCCTCCACATTCCCGTTCCAAGCGGCAATACTGAGCAGCCAATCGATAACCAGCCAGTCTCATAAATGGTACCCTATCCGGGCTGCACCAGTGCTCAGCAACGCTGATAAAATCAGGGCCAGCCAGCGTGAGGAAGACATCAATTCGATTTATTTTGTTTATTAAACTTTGGACATTTAGCTGCAAAATTCTCAACTTGGCTTCGGAAGCGACAGAATTTACCATGGTCCTGTTATCACTTTCCATGGTTCTTGGTGCCCAATCTCGGGATCTCAGAAAAAACTTATTTACCACAATTCCTTCTGGCCAAAAAGGACGGCTCCATGACAAGGGACTCATACTCACTTGGAACGAGGAATATATATCCGGTTTCTTAGAATTCAACCTCTCAATCAGCAAATCAGGAGTAGTAGTAGATGGTAGAATTAAGCGTCTGGCCATATGGGAGCAGCTCATAGTGGATGATTCCTTCCAATCCCACCAAACACACAGCAAAACCTTCCTGGCCGTCAATCCCGGCTTGGCCACTGTTTGGGACGATTCACCTACCTTCGACCACGACCGTTTTCGCTTGATATTGTGGTATGTGATCCATTTTTCGTCGCCAGTCAACATCCGCTTCAAGAATGGGTCGAGTTCGTTCGTTTCAGCAGCGTATCAAATCATGCATCAGCATCAAGTTCTTTTTTGTATCCAGCCTTCTGGAGATAGTTTAAAATGGTTTGGTGACTAACTTCCAACTCCTGGGCGATGTCACGAGATGCCACATGCCGATGTAACTCGATGTATTGATCGGTATTTGTCGTCTTTCGCCGGCTGGTTTATCCATGGTATCATAGAGTAAAGATACCAAGAGTGGAAACGAGGAACTAATTCTAGTGCTAAAAACGACCACGATTTTGGTAGTGTTTCGGGGTCTGAGGCATCAGGGGCACTGGAAACTCAGATTAGAACCATAGAGTAGACATATGTTCACTCTATGGTTAGAAAAGGCACGAAATTCAAATGGTATTCTATTTTATACGAAATGAAATAAGATTTTTAGTGGCCAGAAAAAACATCCTGAACTCAAAAGAAAGCATTTTTTTGATTAAGGCTCAGGATGCTTTCTCTCGACACAACTTTTCAAGAAATGGACTGTACTAATACAATAAATATGAATGAAACACGCTTTTGATTCATTAAATTTTAATGGATGATCCATAAGAAAATAGAACATGAATAAATAATTTTGGAGCTTGAAGAAATAACAAAACGTAAATATATAATGGCATATTTTGTGACGAGTATGTTATTCTTCTACAAAACATTGTTTTGAATCAATTGGAATGAATAATAGTGGATAGATACATAACATTTATCAGCGATCAATACTAGATTATAATAATTTTATGAAATACAATTAGAAGATTTTCCTAACAAATTCCATATTTACATAATCATTAGATGAAAATAGTGAAAATTACTATTACATAGTAATAACTCATAAATAATTTATTAGCAGTGGATTACAAATAGCATCAGGGTTGTTTATTCATGACAAATGTTTTTTAATTTTTGATTTTCCGTAGTTACCCTCTTCTTCTTTTCGTCATTGATGAAGCGAACCCCCTAATGGCACCTGATCATCATAAATAACTGTAAAAAATTATCTGAGGATTCAGAGGAACACAGTGTGAATCCTATTTCGTGCTTTTTGACGATCTCCACTAATTCTTATATAATATTATTTTTACTACATAGGAGCTCCGGGAAATATTCATTATGAATTACTTGAATGTACTCGAAAAGCTCCTCAGTAGCAAACAATAAACCTTTTCAGGATCTATTGCTTCTCCTTGTTTGAAGTATATGAAAATTTTGTGTTCTCCTGTCAGGTGTTTTTCTTTTTCCACTAGAATATTACGACATATTTCGCTTCCTGATAACAACAATTTTCGAGGCTGGATACAATTGTACTGCTCACTCAAGAAATGATCACTACATATCACATGATTTTTATTCAGGTGTACGTTCCTACGACCTGCAAATTGTATCCACTTTTCAGCGCTGAAAGTACAGAGTATATTAGTTATACCTATGAACCAAATAAATATGTAATTTTTTTAAAATGCGTCAACATTTACACATCCTTTCTCTTCGGTAACTGGAATAATGATAATTAAGGATCGTCTTTTTTACTTTTCCTACAGTTTTTATCATACAAGTTGATCCGGTAGGCATCTTTGAATATTTATTTACGTGACCTCTGCTCGAAAGTCGTATCTCATTATTAACTGAACTTATACTTACATTTTATCAAATTATCAAATTAATCTTTGATTGTATACTGATCCTCATGCCTTATAACAATAACATAACATAACCAAAGAAATACCACGTGAAAGCAAAACTACAAATTTTTCATGTTTCTCTCCTAATGGCCTTAGTAAATTATAGCATATTTTTTTGTTGGGGTATTGAACCACGAGATAAGCGCTGATGCGACTGTGGTCGCTTCTGTTTCCACTCTTGGTATCTTTACTCTATGTTTTCACCGGCTTTGAATCGTCGAAACCATTCCTTCGCGGTTCGAACTGATAGAGTACCATCCCCCAAAACATCATTAATCTCAAGAACGTTTCTCTAGACGATTTGCCTTTAAGTTTCGGCGTTGGTGAACTCCATGTTTACACGTCTATAACTGTTGAACGCAATATCCAAACTTATCATGCATTGCGTCGTTTTGTAGGTTATGTCAAGACCTTTCAAATTATGTATAGTTTTGCCAGTTACGAGCTCTGTAACGCTTTGTACATAGCCGCGAAATTCAATAGACAAAAATCGAAGAGAGATATTTGGCAACTTATTATAAAGGGTCTTTTGACTAGAACTTTGTTTTTGAAAGAAAATAAAACAACAAATGTTGATAAGAAATATTCAAATTTTTATTTTATTTTATAACAAAATGAAAATTTCGGCAATTATGAATGATAAATGATATCTGGAAAACGTCCACCACGACCACGCTGACAGAAGTAAAGTCTTTCATCGATATTTCTAATCACCTTTAGAAAATGTCGGGTCTATTTCGGCTATTCCATCACAGATTTTGAGTTTTGAGGCTGCAATCGATTCGATTGGCTCCGTAAAGACTCTGTCCTTAAGATAGCCCCACAAAAAATAATCCAGTGGTGTTAAATCACAAGATCTGGCTGGCCATTTATCAGCTGAATTTCGTGAAATTTTGCGATAAATTGATCGTCTCATTGGCTGTGTGGCAACGTCTCGTTCAAACCACTTGTCAGTGATATGCGTGACATAAATGATAAGCACAAATTTAGTTTTTAACATCTCGCGATAGCTTGAGCCATTGGCCGTTAACGCATTTCCAGCCACATCTTCGAAAAAATACGGTCCAATCACGCCTCCAGACCACATGGCATACCATACAGTGTATGGTATGTAAAGGCTTCTAATTGCTCTAAGATTCTCAGAAGCCCAAATTTGTCAATTTTGTTTGTTGACGTACCCTGTCAGTGAAAATGCGCTTCGTCTGAAAAATGATTTTTTCAGAAAAACCAGCGGATTGTTCCAGAATGAATTGAGCGAATCTACTGCGATGTGAATGGACGGTCGGCTTCAATTCCTGCACTAGTTGAATCTTGTACGGCTTCAAAGCCAAATATTATGCAAAATTTGCGATGTGGTAGTTTGGGATAACCCCAGTTGATGGGAACGTCGAGAAATTGATAAAATTGGATTTTTTTCAACATTGTGGCTCACCGCTGCAATGTTTTCAGTGAACGGCACGGTCAAACACACGTCAGTTGTGGCACATTTTGTACCGAGTCAGTCTACTCAATTTTATCTACCAAATTCTTAATAGCGGTCTCAGAAGGTCGATTATGTTGTCCAAAAATATCACAATCTTTACGAAATGTAACTGTAACAGAACCACTATTTTCATGGTGGGTTTTAATTCTTTTAATGAGATTTTCGAGCGAAATTGAATTCATTGTAAAAATTGCCAAAGTATCTACTACGAATATATCAAAAAACTAACTGTCAATGCTGTCATATGTGGTGGGTGTAGCCACTATTAGAAAACAAGGTTTTGTTGAAAGACCTTATTGTCTAACATTTGAGCGCTGATAACTCGAAAATATTTCAAGGAATCTGGATCATGAGCTTTTCTCTAGCTAGCTCTATCCCCAAGGGTGGAATCGTGCCGCGGTACTCGAAAATTTTAGACTTAAAGTGATTGAAGTAATCTTCCTTCTATGCACTTAAAAATGTAGAAGTCAAGAATGAGGATAGTGTTGGGGAAAGTCATTCTATTGTTCGTCTAACCGAGATTGACGATCTTCTAGCATTTTGAACTGTTTTCATTTATTCTGATTTGAAATATTTATATGTATGTACAAGCTCTAGAAATATAGCAGGAATTATACAGCTGAAGTTCGAAGTCATGTGCATAAAAATAAAATTAAACCATCTATCGGGAATAAATGAAATTACTTTCCGAACAACCTCATACTTGGCTACTTATCATGTTATAATATCAAAATGGAATCAAAGGTTTGCTTACACTCAGTAATTTCAATTTTTTGCCACCACTCTTCATTTTGTGTATGAAATATCCAGTGAGCATTCCTATCACATAAGGACCAAACCTTGCGTGTGTTTTGAAGTAATACTGTTTCTAAACGGTGCTGTAGTTGAACTTAAAAGAAATGATGAAACATTATTTGTCCCAGTTAGGAACCATGAAGAACTCCACTTACCCCATTACAAGACCTGTGAACTTATTGGAATAGCCTATATAAAATGGAATTGCAACTCCTGCTCCTATCAAACCAACCATTACAGGTAATACATATATCGGCCATTTCTTCAAAGGAATTAATATAAGAGGAGAGAGAAGGAAAAGTTGCATGTCTACTGAGAGGTACCAAGATTGGTCTATGCACTGCAAACAATGAACAGCTAAGGGTTATCTTATGATATAAGATTATACAAGAGTTACTCTCTTTATTAATGACAACACTGTGAGTGTGTAGCATATTTCAATGAATATCAAGATTTTTTTAAAAATCAATACTTTTTCCACTCTCGTGTTGGATAAGAAGCGTTTTTTCGCAACGTGATTTAGAATATAAAATTATCTCACCATACGTTCTGATGAGTTCATATAATTCTGAAAATACAGCAAGGTTGACCACCATTTTTCCTCACAGCCTTCTCATGAATTGTTGAAGTAAACCCCACCTAGGTCCGTTGCCCAGAAACATGATCAAACCGGTGGCATGTACCAAAACAATAATAGCTAGTGCTGGAGTCAATCTGTAAATATAGAAGAAGGTATTTCCCTACACAGTGTGGAAAGTGGAACTTCTACAGGCACATTCATAGTCATTTAGCTTTTTCTTTAATTACATGATCCACAAAATTTTGAATGTAATATATATCAAAATTGAGGTGTAGGTAAAGTTTTCGATGAACCACCCTGTATGACTTCTCGCAGTAAAAGGTAAAGTTACGAAGAAATAATTAATAAGATTTTTATACTTCTCACCTGAGATATCTATGAAGATACATCAATGGCACTGCTTTAACACTCTTCTTGATATCAACATCAGCTGATTTCATGTATAAATATACTGTCAGTAAACCTGCAATTGTGAAGAAGCTATCTACTGAAACTGTACCTCCCATGATCCCCATATTTTCCACATTATCCATCCACTAAAACAAGAAACAATATGTATAGGCTCATTTTAAAATAATAAGCCATCTCCATTAGAATGTCACACTGATGCTAGGAGGCCCAAGAGGAGATCGAAGAGAACTTGACGAAGGGATCCTAAAGGGACAGAGAGAGTTAAATAAGGAAATGTACTATGTAAGTATTGAACAACTGTTGTAGTGTTTCATGGTCTCGTAATTCATACTACTAATCTATAATATAAAAATGAATCGCCAAATGTTTTGGTAGGCGCATAACTCAACACCGCCTGGACCAATTTGGCCAAATTTTTTTAAAAATGTTCGTTGAAGTTCAAGGATGGTTTTTACGGCGAGAAAAATTAGAATTATTGCTGGAAAAACCCTGAAAACAGCCCTTTTCTTTTTCCCATACAAATGATTTGTAACTAAAACGTAGTCAATTTGAGCTTCATTGCTATGGTATAAAGTTCATATTAAAGTTTTTATTTATGACTGCTATTAGTCAATGTACGTGGCCCAACATCATTCCAACAGTTACGAACGATGGTGAATTGTGTGGATCCTACAGAGAAGCCTGTCAACGTTTGCAATTGCTTGAAAATAACGCTCATTGGGATCAAACTCTCAATGATGCTGTAATATCATCACACGCTCATCAAATACGAACATTGTTTTCATCATATCTACATGCTTCCCATCAAATACGGAATAGAATGGGAAATCCAAATGTACAAATCAGTGAAGATCAGTGAAGCATTGATTTCAATTGAGGACATGTGCTTGATTATGTCAAACAAACTATTAATTCAATTATGCCTGACCGCGCCCAATCGTCAAATGCATGACGCTTTTAACCAAGAGTTGCATCGAGAAAACTGTATGATCTCAACGCTTTGAAAGAATTAATTCAAACAAATCTTCCACTGTTAAATGAACAACAGAAGTATGTATTTGAAACTCTTATGAAAGTAACAAATGATGTAACTGGAGGATTCACTTCTTAGATGCACCTGGTGGTACAGGAAAAACTTTTTGATTTCATTAATATTAGCAACAATTCGCTCACAAAATAAAATTGCACTTGCACTCGCTTCGTCGGGAATCGCAGCAACTTTGCTTGAAGGTGGTCGAACAGCCCATTCAGCACTAAAATTGCCATTAAATATGCAAAGCAATGAAACTCCAACCTGCAACGTTTCGAAGAACTCTGCAATGGCAAAGGTTTTGCAGCAATGTAAATTGATTGTTTGGGATGAATGCACGATGGCATATAAAAATCTTTGAGACTTTAGACAGAACCTTAAAAGATCTACGGAGCAATAATAACCGATTTGGTGGTGCAATGATTTTATTAGCAGGAGATTTTCGTCAAACATTGCCAGTGATTCCAACGATCAACGCCAGCTGATGAACTCAATGCATGGCTAAAGTCCTCCAATTTGTGGAAACATGTCAAAGTACTTCATTTAAGCAAGAATATGCGTGTCGAGTTGCAAAATGACCAATCTGGAAACATATTCTCTAAACAACTCATTGACATTGGTAATGGCAAATTTCCTATAGACATGTTGACCGGCTGCATTAACTTTCCTCAGTTTTTGTCAGTTAACTGATCAAAAGATGAACTTATTCAGAAAGGTGTTTCCAGATGTTTCTCAAAATTACAGAAACCATGATTGGTTGAGCGAACGAGATATACTGGCTGCAAAAACAATGTTATTGAGGGAGGCTGAAACGAAATGGCTTGCAAAATTTCGCAGAAATCGTCACGCTAGAAAATTTTAAAAAAATTCCCAAAAAAAAAATTTTCAATACTTAATATCTCCTAAGACTTCATTTAGATTTAAATAAAAATCCGTATATATATTGAGGTTACCGATATCTTACTCATCCTCAAATTTCATTGTCGTAGCTTTTCCCCTTCTGAAGATATGATCATTTTTTTCATTTACTCAAGAGAAAAATAGAAATGTCATGAAGTCCGAGCTTTGTCATTGAAATATTTGCCATCACAGATCGATATTCGTTTGACAACTTGCGGACCTAGATATCAGTGTCAGTTGGCGTAATATCAATCAAAATTTTCATAGAATTCATAGAGGTAGAATTCGATGTCGATGACGTTGTCAAAATTCAGAAAAGCACAGACGTAATATTAATCAAAAATTTTTTATCATAGAGAAAGAATTTGATAGCGTTGTCAAAACTCAGAAAAGCAATGACGTAAGTTTTTAGGAGAAGCATAGAACAAAATTTGGTGAAAATTATGAGTAGTTATTTTCAAATTGAGATAAAGGTTTGTTTATTCATTAGGCTTTCATATTTACATCACATTGTCCCATAGTACGGAAAAAGACTATTGTTCACCTGATCAGAGAGCTTATAGATTTGTTAAGGTTTGAATATTTACTCGCAAGTAGCTCAACAAGAGCGCCAAAGCAATCTGACCTCACGTCAGTGCTTTCTAATTTTTTTATTTGAGATATAGGTTTGTTCATTCATTAGGCGTTCATATTTGCATCACATTGTCCCATAGTAAGGGAAAAGACTATTGTTCACCTGATGAGAGTGCTTATAGATTTGTTATGGTTTGAATATTTACTCGCAAGTAGCTCAACAAGAGCCCCAAAGCAATCTGACCTCACGTCAGTGCTTTCTAAATTTTTTATTTGTACGCCTATGTAAGGTTGGAAATTGTTTAGTGTGTAATTTTAATAATGGACTAGTAAGCCAGTAGATCCATAAGCCCGTAGATCAATATAGACCAATAGATCAATATACACCATAGATCAATATAGATCATAGATCAATGAGGCCCATATATCAATGAAGCGCACAGAAACACGGCAAAGAACCCGTTAAAAGCAAAGAAACACAAAAGAACGCGAAAAAATATGAAAGAACGCGAAAACCCCAAAGGAACCCGAAAAAAGCGAAAAAATATGAAAGAACTGGAAGAAACACGAAAGAACCCGATGAAACACGAAAGAACTCGAAGTAACTCGAAAGAACGCAAAAAATTCAACGGAACCCAAAAGATCCCGGAGTAGCACAAAACAACCGAGGGCTCGCAAAAAAACACGAAGGAAAGCTAAAAACCCCGAAGGAGCACAAAAAACCGAAAGTGCGCAAACAATCCCGAAAGAACTTGTAAATTGTATGACATTTCATTGAAATTAGCTCCTGTACGCGGAAAAACACAAAAACTTATGAAAAACTCTGGCGAAAGTCAGTGCTAGGAATGCGCAACTCAGATGTGACACCCTGTGGAAAATATTTTATCGAATTAAGAACCCGTAAGCAGAAACAGCCGAAATAACTCAATGGAAAGTATTTGTTAATAATAGGCAAAGCATATGGGACACCCTGTATATAATTGATTCGTAGTGGGTGCTTTTTCCACCAAAAAAATCAAACGAATATCGTTTCAACTCGATCGATTCGCCATCGGTGAATTTCACAAAGGTAAAATAAAAATTATTCGATAAAGGTCTAAAGGTGTAACCACACTATAGATACCAACCAGTAGTCACACTCCGTGGATTTTCTTACACCAAGTCTGACTCACGCATCTCGCAGGGATTCTAACCTCATATTTTGGTCCTTGTTCATTGTTTTCATCGATAATTCTATGATGTCTGGAATAATGTCATTATTATTATTTTAGACATCTTAAATAATTCCTTTGTATAATTAATTCGTTTAATATTTAGAAGAATATAATTTTTTTGAGATCTATTTAAAATTCAAAGAAGAAGTTGAAGAATAAAATACAACCTAACCTATAATTCAGTGGAATTTCTTTGAGTCAAAATCTACCGTGAACCAGCAAAACTCATTTATTTAATATTTTATTTTCATTATAGTAAGTATTCTGTTTCAATGTTGTGTTATTTTCAAATTAATTCCAAAATGATCAACAATTGTAGCGTATATAACTGCAAAAACAATAGTTTCAATAATCCCAAACTTTCTTTTTTCTCAATACCATTAGACACCGACAGGTGAGTGATACAGATAGTATTGTAGAAAATGTTGTTAATTAAAAGCTCCGTTATTTGAGTAGTGCTTCATTCAATTAGTTGAGATATCAGGAACCAATGAAATTTCAGGAGGTTTACGCCTACGTCGTCATTTCTTTACGATAAGTTGAGACGTCTGATTTATCGTGGTCAGCGCATATAGATAGTGTCGTGGGAAAAGCTCGACGATTGATCTATTTGATCCGGAGGTCGTTTCCACGATGTACAGTTGAGATGGCCAGAATACTTTACACCACTTACGTGCGCCCTCTTATGGAGTTTGCTGGTCCGGTTTGGACGCCTTCGCTCGTGAGAGATCAGGAGCGACTTGAGTTGGTTCAGAGATGTGCGACACGTTTGCCGTACGGTAGAGTGCGTCCCTGTTGTGATGACAGGCTCCGTCTATTTGGTCTTTTATGGACCGTCGCGAGCGAGGTGACCTTATCATAACTTATAGGGCCTTGCACGGCTTCATCGGATGCGACTTGCGAGATCTTTTCACTCTCAACACCGGCAATTTGCGAGGCCATTCGTTGAAGTTGTACCATGAGAAGTATCGAACTTCGCAGAGATAGCATTTCCTCTGTAACAGGATCTTTGACGCGTGGAATTCCCTTCCGGGACGCATCTTTTGTGCACCGAGTGTGAATGCTTACAAGAACCTGTTGGATGAACTAAAGTGTTATTTGTGATAGTTGTTTTACAATTTTTTTCTCTTTTTCTTGTATCACATGTAACGCATGATTTTTTTTCTTGAGGGATTATAGGCCTAGCCTCCCCTCTTATTTATGGTTTAATAATAATAATATCAGGAACCAATGGAATTTAAGCAGATTTACGTCTACAGCAGGCTTAGTATAATCGTCATTTCTTTACGATTAGTTGAGATATCAGGAACCAATGGAATTTCAGGAGGTTTACGCCTACTGCGTGCGTATGCAGAAGAGTGAAAGAGTGAAACGATCTATACCTCCCCCCCTTCCCCGCTTTTCACTCAAGATCAGTTCAGGTCCCTGGCTAAAACTTGCCACTAATTCTAGAATTCCATAATGAAATTCTTCTTTTCATAAATTGAATATAGTAAAAAATAGTATCAGTTCAAACGAAATCATCAGAGAATTCATTGAAAAAAATTGTTCGAAACAATTCAATATAAAAAGAAAGTTATTTTTCATGGACTCGAAGATTAATGTTTCAATGAAATTTAAGTATTGAGGATATTATATTAAACACATTCGATGCTTCCATCCACCAACTACTTATTTTTCCATATAATACCTACTCTTCAACTCAATCTTCGTTTAGAAAAATTTTAATGAGTCATTTCACTTACAAACCTAAGGTATCTATGATTTTTAATACATTTCAAAAAGTTTCAGAGGCTGTTCCTGAGTAAACTATTGAGTAAATTTCATCACTAATTACTGTTTCTTTCAAAGTGATATTAAAACCACAATAAATCAATATATCTTTCATTGAATGCGTTCTGTTAATGAGGAAATGTGATTACATTTACGGTTACATTATGAGCGGAGTCATAATTTTTATATGAATATAGACTAAACAATGGTCCATACACTCTAAATATCACTGTGAAAACTTATTATAAGCTTAAATCAAAATATTTAAGTTTTCAGATAACGCAAATAACCTTTTCTAATCAATTTTTAAATTCGCGGTCGATAAGATTAGATGCGCAGGGAGGAATGCGCGAGTTCCCTTTGGTATAAGCGCTTTCATTTCAAAATCCACGCAGTGCGACTACTGCTTGGTCCCTATACTGTGGTGTAACCATGAACAGAGTGCCTCGCCGATTGCATTGAATTTCGTTCCATTCGTTCATGCATGAACTAAGTAAGTCTTAGGTAGTAGGCATTAATCTAGAACTGGCCACACATCGAATCGCAACGCCGAGTTGTAATCTCGATCTCAATCTTCGTGGAGCTCGAAGAAACCCGAACTTGGAAATTGTGACATAATGGATGGATTCTCGACTGAAAATAACCATTTTCAATCGGAAAATTCTCGGTCTTTTCTCGCTACTTGGATATGAAAATAGATACCCGGAGATTGGAAATTTCCTAAAGATTTGTTTTCTACCCCCGAAAAGGCGTTTGGGGTTCTTTACGGTTCGCACGAAACGAAAGCGTTGGGGCAGTTTTTTGACGTTTCTCGGTACTCGCGGGTCGAAAGTTGCCGTTTTTCTCGAGCTATTTCGGGCGTTTTAAGAGTGCCTGGAGGGGGGTATTTCATGGTCACTTTTTCTAGAAGAGAATACGCCCTTTCGATCTGTATTAAGATTGCCCCGGGGTCGGCCATCCGGACCTCCCGGGAAGCTTCGCTTCCCGGGTCCTTAACGGAACCCGAGTTGGCCACGCCCTCCATTATTGCTATATTATATAGTCAAATATTAGATATAGATTGAAGTAAGAGGATGTCTAAATTAAACGATGATGAATTTTGTTATTCACAGCTAGTTTTCTTGCGTCACTCTGTATTTAGAATGGTTCAAATGAATTTTGGGTAATGGTAAATGAGATTAATCAAAATTGCACCAGCGTAAAACGTGAGTGCTGTATCAGTCGTAACCTATCCGCAAATTTATAATAATTCAAAACAGTCATGTGATCAAAACGTCCTTCATAAACCTTTTGCTTGATCGTCTTTCCAGAATTGCTTTCTTCTTCGAACTCATGAATCATGCCTAATAATTTCACATCGTTTTCGTCGCTACTTAAGTAATCCATAATTATTCAAATTCATTTACTTTAAAATCGTCTGAAATCTACAATTAAAAAAATTTCAACACTTATCTATTACAGATCTCAGTCGTTACTGGTCGAACTTGGCCAGTAAATGATTTTACCTATACGAGATCCATTTTGAAATCCTATGTTGTCCTCAAATTTTTCTGAAACGCAGGTAAGTGAATAAATAATAATGAAGGTTTCTATCTATGTTTCGCTATCTGACAGGTACTAAATGGCAGATTATTTCAATCTATTCATAAATTTGGCGGTTGGAGAGTTTATTGGAATCGGCAGTAATTGCGTCGGCGTGCATAGATGCTGGAAAATGAATTTTGCTTTAAATCAAACAAGGTGTAAGGCACCGTCTAGTCTCGCGATGTGCTACTGAACTACCCTTTTGAGAACCATAGTCCATTGAAATGTTACATTTTTTAGGCTTTACCTTGTGTTTTTTAGAGGACGCAATTTTATTTTTTTGATGTGTAGGGGGGGTCAGTGTAAAGCTAAAACCAAGTTTGTGGGATCGCCACCCTTGTCCCACGGCCGCCATCTTGAGAATAGGGGTTAAAATGGCATTTACGATATATCTCTTAAACTATTGATTTTATAAAAAAAATTACTTAACATTTTTTGTTGCAAATTAAATTCTCTACAACTTTGCTCCAGTAACTTCTTGTCGTAGAACTATAAATAAAAAGTTATAAGCGAAAATCTCTCGGAAATTTGAAAAAATTTATATTTTTCGATGTAACTTTTTTTTTATCATTTTACGAAAAAATTATGTCTGACCATTTTGTACATCGTTTTTTGAGGAACAACTTTTATTCGCATCATTTTTTCATTAAGTCAATAGCTAAGGTTTTACAGCGCTCCGAAGTGAGTACTATTTTTCAGTACTCTTAACTATACCTATATTATACGTGTGTACCTATAACATGTCATCAGTTATTGTTTTTTTTTTTTTTTTTTTTACTTTATTATTATAACTTTTTCAATTACAAATTTTGCAATATTATTAATAATTAATTATTGACTCTTTTCCCCACCACCCACGAGGTAGAGTCTAGAGGCGCGTTTTTTTTACGTGGTATCCCAATAGGCATAATCCACGGTGATTTTCTAAATTAGAACTACTCCGTCCTCAGTCGTTTCGATGGACCAGGCTGCGGCTCAGCATCTGATCGGCTTTCTGAATTAAATACAAGTGGGAGAACTGGAGAAGGAAGGGGTGTTAATGTTGGCGGTTTATCATCAAAGTCATTTTCATTTATTAAATCTGAGAGTTCCATTATGTTGCTGCAAGTCTCTCCAGAACAATGGAAGCACACTGCAGAACATTTCATTCCTGCTTTTCGGCATCCACACATCGCTCCACAGTTTTCTTTGCATTTGCAAAAGATCAATTTTAGAAGCTCAGGGGGTGCTGGAGGTTTAGAGTTCTGCACTGGCATCAATAATTTTCCACATTTTTTCCAGCCCCAGTCTTCAGGATCATTATAATTACCAAGCCACGACTGGACCTGATGGTAGACTCGGAAAGTATGAAAGCGAGCTGTGTCTTGTGTTGGAGGAAGTGAGGATAAGTTAAATGTACTTTTTATCACTGCCTTGGCGAATTGAATGTATCTTAGGCTGTCAAGAGAATTATCATCTTTATTACTACCGTATAAAGAGATCACGTTCACGTTCACCAATTACAGTGAGCAAAGCAGGGTCAACTCTCTTGTTGAGAAACAAAGCCGTTCCACTTGCAAACTCTAAATGTTTCTCTAGGGTTTTCACAAATTTCATTTTATCGATATTGTAAGGAGCTGAAGTTGTGTCACATCCGGAAAAAGCATGAAGAAACAGCAAGTTATTTGCAATGACATCTCCGTACATAAAACCTGAGTACTGAAAAATAGTACTCACTTCGGAGCGCTGTAAAACCTTAGCTATTGACTTAATGAAAAAATGATGCGAATAAAAGTTGTTCCTCAAAAAACGATGTACAAAATGGTCAGACATAATTTCTTCTGTAAATGATAAAAAAAGTTACATCGAAAATATAAATTTTTTTCTCAAATTTCCGGAGATTTTCGCTTATAACTTTTTATTTATAGTTCTACGACAAAACTTACTGGAGCAAAGTTGTAGAGAATTTAATTTGCAACAAAAATGTTAATTATTTTTTTATAAAATAAATAGTTTAAGAGATATATCGTAAATACCATTTCAACCCCTATTTTCAAGATGGCGGCCGTGGGACAAGGGTGGCGAGCCCACAAACTTGGTTTTAGCTTTACACTGACCCCCCCTACACATCAAAAAAATAAAATTGCGTCCTCTAAAAAACGCAACCTAAAATGTAACTTTTCAATGGACCTCCATGCGTTCTTTCTGACGGAGTACAGGGGTTGCGAATACAAGTTTTGACTTACGTCAAATGCATCTTTCCAATTGTCTATTGCACCAGACAGTAAGAAATTTACAAAAACATGACCGACGACAACCCACATCATATTGAGTGCTCTCAACCCATTAATGCAAAGTAAATGGTCTTCGTTTGTGGATGACTTGAACAATTGTTTGCCATTAGTATAAACAGAAAATGCAGATAAGGCTTCATATCTTTCTGAAACAAAAAAAGAAAACTTGAGATGAATATTTTTGAATAGAAAAAAAACTGTCTTTCAACTCACCATAGCCTCCATATGAAACAATAATATCGTAAAATGTAGAAAGAATAGCAAGCATAATAAAAATTCCAATCACACCTCTGAAAAATTCAAATTAAATTCCATTTTCTCAAGTTAGAATATCGTCTTACAATGCAATCCAATGCTTGGTTTCAAGTTTTTTTTCGAGTACATTTTCGTAACACATATCATTGTCGAAAACCAATCCAGGAACTTTATCATTGAGATAATCCACTGAAAGTGTGTGCGGTATACAAACCCCGAAATGAAAACCCATAGAACTACCACCATCATTCAAATTAGGTTTTATTTTATCCATGAAATTCTGCAAAAATTATCTGCTTAAATTTCATAATCTCATTCATGGTATGATGGCTCAACAATTATTCACTGATAAAAAGAATTTTGACTAGATGCTTGATTTTCGAAATATCTGTTACCTATATGCAGGTTAGGTATATTATTTAAGTGTCCATCCTCAATAACTCACCAACGAAAGTATTTGTGAAAATACTCAGACAGGTCAATTGTTATAAAAGAGGGACACGATCTGTGTCACAAAGAAACCTCCTAGAGATTTGCAATCCCATCAGGAATTCGAATAAGGAGAGTGGGTAGTTTTGTAGAACAAATGTATGCAGGGATTCAATTTTGTATGTTTGTAGAACAGCGCCATCTACATCTTGAAGACTAAACCGTCCTCGTTCTCTCTGTAGATTCATAGGATAACACGTGTCACTGAAATTCAACCTAATACTACACTGCTGAGTCCTTTGATGACTGTTATGCATTCTATGACCACTAGTAGTAGTGTTGGGTAGAACACGTCTTAAAATTGAGTTTGAAAGAGGTGACTAATTTTTGTGCTGAAGCGATACATTGTATCACTTCGAATGAGGCGAGGGGATCTGGCCATTTATGACGTGATATTTCATTATGTTGAAAAGATGTATTTTAACATTTAATAGGGTCCTTCATTGAGTATTACTATTCCGGAAATTTCATCTTTGTAGTTCATCATTTGTGTTAATTTGGAAAGAAACTGAATATTTCGCCATCTGATAATAATAACAACTCGTTCAATTTTTCGTCGATTCGACTTTTCATGTCTTCTAATTTTACTTTATCTATGACGAACAGAATTCCTAGTAATAATTAATATTTTTTAATAGGAAAAACTAAAACTATAATGTCATGAGATACTGGTACAAAAATAGCAGGTAGTAATCGAGAGCTAAGCGGTATATTCCTTCTCTGGAAAATCAATATTTTCATACAATCATCGAAAATGAAATTGTTTTTCTGTTGAGTTCAAAGAAACCCCTATAAAATCCTTTGAAATTCTTAAGAGGTGCCAAAGTGACAAAGATTCGAATCTCCTGTAGATTCTTATTGGAGTGCTTGGAAGGCGCAAAAATCTTTCACCGGCCATATCGAGCGAAAAAATTTATGCCGTATTTTCGAATTTGGAGCTCGCGTTCGGCTATCATCGGAATCGTATGAGAAATTGTGACATTTTGCTTCATTTCACCGTAAAATTGCCGAATTCGGAATGAAGAATTCGCGGCTTTATCTCGCTACTTGGATATGAAAATTGGTACCCAGAGATGGGAATTTCCTCAAGTTTCATTTTCTACCGCCGAAAATGCGTTTAGAGGCTCGTAGCGCTCTGCGCGGAGCGAAAGCATCATAGGGGTTTTGAAGTTTCTCGGTACTCGCGGGTCGAAAATTGCCGTTTTACATGCATAATTTTCGTATAGATTTCGAGGGCTCCGCGGTCCGTACCGGTACCACATTATGAGGAATGTCTTTTTCTTGAAAAAGCGACCGATTTCGGCCGGAGAAATGGCCCCGTTCGTCCGTGAGATCTTCCCCCTTGGGGACACTTTCGGCGATTTCGCGAAAATCGCCGATTTCGCGATTTTCTTTCGAAATTTTCGGGCGCTTTAAGAGCGCCCGGGGGTTTCGGGTCGCTTCTCCTAGAGGAGGATACGCCTTTTTCGATCTGTTTTAAGATTGCCCCGGGTTCGGCCCTGCAGGGGTCTCACGCTCGGCTACGCCTCGCGGGTCCCCTGACGGGACCATTTTCGATATTTTTCCTGGTTCCCATCTTATCGCCATAAAACCCTCCGTAATTCCATAATTTACGGCGTCTGTCTATTATGAAACAGTACATCTCCACAGTCCTCATTTACCTCTGTCTCTGTCGTTTTTGTACCGGTGACCAGGACCAGGACTTTTTCTCTCTCCCTCTTTGTATTTGTCGCGTGACTCGCGTGGTCCTCATCGAGGCGAAGTGGGACATTTGAAGTGAGGTGGTACATTGTATAAAAATGAGACGATCTTACATTTCCTCGTCGTGTACGGGACGAACCTTCTGTACCTTCTGTAAGAGGTACCCAACACTAACCAGTAGTAGTTTCAATTGTTGTCGTATACATCTACAGAGAAAGCGAGGCCGATTCAGTCCTCAAGATGTAGATAGCGCTTTTCTAGAGAATTCTGGAAACCGGTCCTAAGTTGCACTTGCAGTCTTGATTCTTTGCGATGTCATACGTCAATCGTGGCTAGCTCGCACCATTTGATCGAGGGTTCGTCGAAATTGTCGTTCCTTTTGTTAACAAAATTTTTTCTTGTAAATTTCTGCACGCTTGTGAAGAAGATACAAAGAGATTGCCAAAAAGTACATGACCCACTTTCCTATTCAAAAATTTAGAGGGTGACATAAGGTGTGACAAAATCCATAAAACATGCATAAAAATTTGGTAAAAGCGAAAAAAAAACTTTTTTTCAGGATTCTTTTGATCATTCAACACTATACTACATCGTCCAATGAAATCGCTCAATTTTTGAAAACAGACCAATAGAAACAAACTGTATCTGAAAACAGTCAACCTCACAGTGTTTTCACTTTTAGAAATTTGTTTTTGTCAATTGCCTAATTTGCATAGGAATATTAATAAGTCCGGATAGCTTTGGCCGTTGGTGGAAGTAGCGGTCATCATGGTTACGATAAACAAGCAAATGTTAGCGATAACTTCAACAGCACATTTGGCAGTTCTGTCAGTTTATTTTCGTATTTTACCACAAAGTAGATAAAAATGAAACGTTTTAGGAAGTTTGTCACAGCTCAATAATATTATGCTAGACTGGGCCTTCAATATGAAGAAAAGAGATGGATCAGACTACAAGGAAAGTGTCGTAAAAACCTTGTGGAATAATACTGCCAAACAGCTGCAGGAAAAATTCTATTCCGAATGGGGCGTTAGGTTCGATCCATTCACAGACGTGGCTTTTAATACGGCGCGGGATGCACGAAATGCCAAGAGGCGTATTTTGCATGTGGACCCTGAGAAAAGAAAAGTTAGTGCCAAGGCGCTGTCTTTGGAGCAACACAAAAAGATGGTCAACTTATGTAAAGAAGATAATCCAGACGGTTTGAACAGAAAATTTAATTTTCTTGCTGCACTGGAGCTTGCTTGACGCGGAGGAGAGGGTTCATCATGCCTAATTTTGCATTTCCAATTCGAAAGTGAAAACGATGGTAATGCCACGGGCCGAATTGCCTACAATTCTGATATTTTCTAAAACAAGACAAGGTGGTGCCAAAAATGTGCGGAAACGAAATGGCTGACTCCCAGTACTGAAGAAGATATTTGCCCGGTGAGATTATATAAGCTATTTGTATCCAAAAGAACTGCAAACATAACCACTGAAAGACTATTCCTTACTCCACATAAGAATTGGAAATATGGTTTATGGTTCAAAAACTCCCCAGTCGGTCCTCATACGATAGCTAAATGGACAAAAGAATCGCCAGAACTCATTGGCATCAACACAACCAAGTCGAAGATAACCAAGCACTCGCATCGAGCTACTGCAGTCAGCTAACCAAAGCAGGGATTGGCGAGGAACAGCTTATAAAGATAACAGGCCATTCTTCTGCAGCGTCAGTGAAACCGTATCTCCAACTGGACCAACAACATCACAAAAAATAATCACACCCATAAGAAATGAAAAAATGTCCTTCAAGAAACAACATCAGTATCTACTTCATCATTCGAGAATAATGCTCGTAATGTGTATAATAATTGTACTATCAATAATTATTATTTTGAGAATAAAGATGAATAATTTGTTGTTATGCTTCTATCTGGTTATTTTTAATAAAAACTATTTTTTATTTCGTTTGATTTATATTGTTGAATGATCTTTCCAAATACCACACGAGATTCGAATTTTTTTTGAGGACACTCTGTCGTTTTTTGAAAATTACACAAATTTCACTCAACAAAGTGATCCCCTAAAAATAAATTTTAAGGATAACTCTGTTTCGTGAAATTTAAACGCATAATTCCCAAAAAGCAAGATTGTTCTCAAAAATTCTCACCTCTAGTGGTATTTATATTTTTTCATTTTGAAAATTATAAATCAAGATGTTGGCCATTTTCATATGGGGGATCAATAAAGCAACATAAAGATAATATTTTACCTGTTTTTTAGTTGCAATTTTCTTGTAGGTTGTCAATAACTGCTTTTTTTTCTTACTCAGAAGGGCGATTACTTCCGCTAATGGTAAAGTTGTATAACAATATTTTCCGGAAATTCCTCCTATGTGATCAAATATTGCTAGGCAACTATCGTAGGAACCAAAATTGTAAAAATTTCCTCTCAAAATACCGTCAGGTAATGCTTTGGCACTTGCATCAATCACTGAAAATGATTAATTTTCATATACGGGGGTTGCCTTTAATATTTCGGAATTGGACAACCCTAGTGTTGCAATCTACTAATAATATTAATAATATACTTTATTTCAGGTAAAGTGTATACATGGAATACACTGAACACTAGAGATGAAACAGGGCCATAAACAACTTTGCTCTCATTATATCATGTAGGATAGGAAGTCTTCTACACTCTATGGTTCTATGTTAAGTAGCAGCTTGAAACTGAATTTCTTGTATTGTTGTAGGATACATTCTCTTCCTAGTTTATGTGCTATCTTGTTATAATATCGAATGCACCAATGTGCAGGTTCTTTTTTCGGTGAGGTTAAGTCTGTGCTGCGGGAATTTTATTGCTGTTTTTCTTGTATTATAATTACTTGGTGTTTTCTCTTCCAAGTAATGCATATTTTTAAAGTGAAAATCAAGCATTCCTGAATGTGTATAACTGGTGCGGTTGATAGTATTAATAATAATAACATATATTCATCATCATCAAATTTTACATATACATGAATGAAACGGAAAAATGAAAAGGACTCAAATTAAACTATCGATTTATATGAGGGATTAATGACATGAATATACAAAAATAGAGAAAACCAAGTGAAATGGTTTTCTGTGAGTAAAATGACAAATATTCCAAAATTTTACATTAGCCTTAGTGTGTAGGTTCGTAGATCCAGTGAACAGTCCAATTCTGGTTCAGTGTCGCAATTCAGGTGATCCATATTTTTATCCGTGTATTATGTCACAATTCGGGTAAATTTTCAGTTATCTAGTAGGTAGTTTGTCAATATTCAGGTAAGCAATATATATATATACATACAATTATTTTATTATTTATGTAGGCTTTTTTATCAATTCTTTAGGGGTTATGATAGATTTCGCCTACAGATAACGTCTAACGTCGAAATAAACACGGCTTTCCTATTTACAAGTTTATTTACACTACTGAGAAATAAATAAAATTATCGTCTGATATACTAATACAAAAGGCCGATACTGAGTTCTTCGTCTAAATACTACAACGATCGTTAAGTTCTTAATTTCGGCTAAAAGTTCTGAACTCGCGAAACGTCTATTCGTCTAACGTCTTTTCTCCGCGTCTAAACTTAGAAGTTTTTCGTCTAGAGTTTGACTTGGCGACTCAAGTTACTGTTGCACTTTTCCTTGTCTGGATAGTCCCCAGTTCCGTCTTTTCTAATTCGACCACACTTGTATACACCCCTAAAGTATTTATTGGTTCACTTTAAACGAATGGGGTTCACCATAGTTCCCACACTGTACTCAGGGTACTTCGTCATAATTTATCACAACGCCTGAGGGCATGTAATCCTTTTCACATAACACATCTTGGTACTCCATAAATATTCAAAAATGTCAACTCAAAACACGTCCCTTCAATTTGGGAACGTCAAGAGGGTTAGTCTACCCGGCGTCGAATAAATAAACGTGAATAGTTCTTTATCTTTAGAATTATCGATACACGAAGAAAATACATTTTCAACACAGGTCCGCACTGGCTCCATTCCGTCATAAATGCTAAATTCACATTTATTTAGAGATTATAATATTGTATAGTACTGGTCTTTCGGTGTTTTTTATCCATATTTTCAGCTTGTATCTAAATTGATAACAATTTTGTATATTCCTTATATTTTCAGGTAGAATGCTGAATATCCTTGGAGCCAAGTATTAGTTGCATCTTCGGCCAATTGTCTTTTCAGCTCTGATAGTAGTGGGACGAACACCTTTTTTCTCGTGTGATATTTGTGAGAAGAATGCGTTATATCGTTTTTATTTTTATGAATATCCATCAGAGTCTTGAATGCATATAGTTGTCCCAGATCCATAACTTCCGCATCTTTATACGCCATTTCACTGCTGTATGTTCTGCTCTTTCGTAGAATAATTTTTATAAATGATTTTTGTATTTCTTTCAACCTGTTGAGGTGGCAATCATATGCTGCGCCCCCACCTATAATTCCGTCTTCATTTGCTTGAAGTCCAAAATTTCGGTCATCCTTCGAAAACGGCCCAGCATGAATCTTATCTTTCGTACTATATTGTGCACCTGAAGATCCCATTTTAGGGGACGGTCCATGATTACTCCAAGGTACTTAATGTGATCTGCTTCTTCGATCTCTACTCCATTGACTTCTTTCAAGAGTCCCATATTAGGATTACTGGAGAAGTAGGAGCTAAACGGAAGTATTTTGTTTTGGCTACGTTTAATGTTAGTTTGTTATATCTGAACCACTGTTGTATCTGATGCAACTCTTGTTCTGCCTTTTCTTCAGTTCAAACCACGCACTCGAGCTATAAAATATCGCTGCATCTTCCGCATAACAAATAGTCTCGCCTTGCAACTCCAAACGTAACAGGGAATTAAAATAAATGTTGTATAATATGGGACTCAGAACAGTACCATGGGGTACTTCATATGTAATATTCCTTTTTTCATTCTTGACGCCATTCAAATCAATATATTGTTTCCGTCTGCATAAATAGTCCTTTAATAGATCGTAGCATATTCCTCTCAAGCCATACCGATAAAGCTATATTTTAAATATTCCCCTACACGACTCCATTCTCTTCATCTTCCAGATTGTACGTATTGCTCTCTTTTGAATCTTCAGTACTCTGTCCAAGTTATTTGAGGTACCATAGAACATGATGCCATACCTCATCTTCGATTCCAATACTGCTTGGTAAATGGTTTTCATTGACATAGAGTCCAGGTATTTACTGAGGACCCCAAGTGAGTAGCAGATAGAACTCAATTGAGCACAAAGGTTGGTGATGTGTTCACTCCAATCAAGCGTTTCCTCCAGTTTGGGACCCAGGAAATTACAACAACAACAATTAGACTCAGAGAGGAGTTGCAAAGTTGAAGATTTGCTGGTGTTCGAAAACCTGAATGAGCTGTTTTGAATAGCATTGTATTTGTTTTTTCAGCATTCCTGCATAAACCATTTGCTTCAAACCATTCGCAGTAGGGTTTACAAGTTTTAGGAATGTCTTGACCATGACTGTGAAGATTGTGTCATCTGTATAATTCAACATTTTGATACTTGTTTTATCAAATATGGTATATAGATCTTTCAAAAATATGATGGGACTAAAATTCTTCCTTGTGGCACTCCGAATTCTGTGAAATCTACCTGCGATATTATTTGGTTCTCATTATGAGAGATCATTACTCTTTGTCTACGGTTGGTTAGGTACGATTTAAATCACTTCAGTTTTTTTCCTTCATTCCATAGGCTTGTAATTTTTGTAGGATGCGATAATGGGACAGGGTATCGAATGCCTTTGATAGGTCCAACATCACCCTAACCGTCACATTTGAATCTTCCAGAGCGTCTTAGATTCCTGAGATAAACTCAAAGATTGCTGTCTGTGTGGACTTCCCTTTGACATATCCATGTTGTGAAGGTGATAAAATTTTTTCTTGTACTAGGTATGATACAAGCTGAGTTGAAATAATTAGTTCAAGTATTTTGAAGAATCTATGGTCAGATTGAGACAACCTGTGGAACCAGCATACATTCAATAGTGCATGTACATTTGAGCGCCAAAAATTTTTTCGCGTTGAATGCCAAACAATTCGTCAATCTCTCGATTGGTGGAAAGAAATGCTTCAAAAATACGATCGCGGTGCTTCGAAGTACGTCTATGGCATCGTGACAGGTGATGAATCGTGTATTTACGCGTATGAGCCCTAAAGTAAACAGCAGTCGACCATATGGGTGTTTCAAGATGAGCCAAATCCTACAAAAGTTGCTCGCGTACGAAGCACTTCCAAGCAAATGATCGCCTGTTTTTTCGGAAAAACTGGACATGTCGCCATCGAACCACTAGAACAACGCAGAACACTCAATTCTGAGTGGTACACAACAGACGGCTCAAACAACTGCATTTTTGAGCACTCAAAATATCGATTTGATGAGTCAGTTTTGAATTTTTTGAAAAACAATAAAGCGATTTTCGATGATTAATATTTCTTTTGTTCTCTAATCCTGAAATATTAAAGGCATTCCACGTGATAATGAATAAATCCTCTACATTATGGTTTGGGAAAAACGATTGTCAAGAATATTTGACTCCTTAAACTGCAACAAAATAGGAAAGTACGTCATAATCCGAATTGTTTTGTCTTCATGCTTCACACATATCTGGATTCCATAATTTTTTTGACATTTTCATAGCGTTTTGTGAACATCAATACTGTAATGTGATAAATTTTGTACTCACTCATTATTATAGTGGAGTTTATTCCCCCATATTGTGTAATTACGTCCTTCACATTGAAAAAATCTGATTCAGCCTTCCCTAATGTGAGAACAGCTAGAAAACCAAGAAAAAAAACAAATTTCAACATTGTGTTCCAATTTTTTGGATGCAATCACTAGACTTCCGACTTTATGAATGAACATAAGAGTAAAGCGAGGTTTTTATCAGGGGCTATATCAGTTGATACTATGGGTAATCTATCACTTATAAAGAAACTATCCGACAAATTATTTATCGATTTTGATTTTTTGAACAATTCGTACAAGCTCGGAATTTTGTGAGGCGGTTATTCCATTGAAGTGGATAAGATTGGAAAATTTGAATTGAAGAAGATTGCATCACAATGAGTCACCATAATCAACATGAAAATCTGGTATTTTTATTTGTTATCAATGCACGATTGTTTTAGCAGAGATCGTTTTGCACAAATAAATATAAATGATGTAAAGGACTGATACCATTTTATCTCCACAATATGCAAATTACTCTAGGCAGTTTTATTGTGGTCAAAAACTGGGTCAAATATTCAGAAAGCTTAAAGTTGCTTTACAATTCTTGATAAGCTACTTGCAATGGAAAAATTTATTAGGAAAGTTAGGGGTTTCACTATTTGTTCTGCGCAATCTTTAACTAATTTCATCGGGATTCCGTAACATCCGTAGCTGTTTTTATTCTTCAACGTAGAGATTGTTTTCAATGTTTCTTCTCCCAAGACTGTGCGTAGTTTGAAGATGATGTTTGTTCTTGTTATTGATGAATAATAGGTATTGAATAAGTTCGCTATATTTTCCGGATTTCCTGGTATTTCAGTGTTTTCATTTGTGGTACCCTTGGTTTTTTTAACAATTTTCCAGACAGATCTATTTCTATTGTTCTATTTGTTCTATTCAGTATTTCCTGAATAATCCACGAGCTGTTGTCTTTGAGACAGTGTGAGTTTTCTCGTCACTCACTTTAGTCGAGCGAGGATGATCGTGCAGAACTTAAAAAATAGTTTTATCTGATGCTCCAACCGTTTCTCCGAATGGTTTTTTCTTCATAGTGGCATCTTTAAATATTATTTTTTACTCTATATGAATAATTACATAAGCCTACAAATTTTTTTTTTTATTTTGGTGCCTAGAATTTTTGAGTTGATTTTAACTATATTTTTATTGCTGAATCTGAATATGATAGCAGTTTTTCTGTATCAGCTTTAGATTGTTAGATAAATTCACTTATCTATCAATGCTTTTTCCTATTTAATACTTTCAAGTATGAGTGTTGTAAAATTTATACAACAGATACATTCTTGTATATTTTCCTTATTGTCAGTCTTCATTTGTAACAAATTGAATTTAAAATAATAATATTTATTATAATTATTATTTTAATTCATTTATTACTAATAGAAGACTAACAATATGAGATATATAACTGATTGGTTGACAAACTGTTAACAAGTGGGATTCAATCCTATTTTGTGTCATCCAGTTAGTTCCATAGAAATCCGATATATGGAGCTGTCTGCAGTTGAAAGTTGAGGTACGTTTGTGAATTCCCGCGGTGCAGACAGATAGAACTTGGCGTCATATGAAATTTCTCTTTGGTAACGAGTTGTTGAAAAGTAAATCTAAAAAGTAGATTGTAAATGTGAATTGTTGTATTTGTGTTGTTGAATAGGAATGAGTTCAAGTAGAAGAAGCTGTGTACATCATCCGGATATTTTTTGCTACATATGCGGATAATACACGTTCTTGGAAAACAAAAAAACTCTTAGTGACTTTGTAAAGAGGGCTTATCTTGGATATTTAGGTGTTAAGCTTGGTGATCAGGATAAAACCTGGGCACCACATATTGTCTGTAAAACTTTCACAGAGCATTTACGACAGTGGACTACCGGGAGAAGGAAAAGTCTGAAATTCGGAGTACCGGTGGTTTGGAGAGAACCAAAAAATCACTTCGATGACTGTTATTTCTGTCTAGTAAATATTACTGGAATCAATCGAAATAACCGTAACAAGTGGACTTATGCAGATTCAGCCTCTGCGAGACGCCCTATCCCTCACTCAGAAGAAGTGCCAATTCCAACTTTTCAGCAGCTACCAGAACTCTGTGAGGACACATGCCTCTCTGATCAGAATTCTGACACTACTGAAGGTGACAGTGATTTGGAAACGATGTCATCAATTCCCCAATGTTTCAACCAAGATGAGTGAAATGACCTCACTAGAGATCTCAACCTGTCGAAAGAAGCTTCTGAATTACTAGCTTCCAGGTTGAAGGGAAAAAATTTACTTGAAACAGGAACGAAAAATACATTTTATCGCACAAGGGAGAAAAATCTGCTACCTTTTTTCGCTGAGGTACAAAATCTTGTATTTTGCCATGCTATTAGAGAACTCCTGGTAAAAATGGGTCTTCCTGAATATTTTCTGGATGATTGGCGCCTATTTATTGACAGCTCAAAGCGATGTTTGAAATGTGTTCTTCTACATAATGGGAACAAATAGGGCTCAATACCAATTGCTCACTCAACGAAAATGAAAGAGCAATATGACAACATAGCTTTGGTTTTGGAAAAAATAAAGTATCATGAACACCAATGGGTAATTTGTGTAGACTTAAAAATGGTAAACTTTCTCCTTGGACAGCAAAGTGGCCACACCAAGTATCCTTGTTTCTTGTACCTCTGGGATAGCAGAGACAAAACGCAACACTGGGTTCGAAGAGAGTGGCCTAGAAGAGAAAACATAGATGTTGGGGGAAAGAATATCATTAATGATCCTTTAGTTCTGCGAGAAAAAATCATGTTTCCACCCCTGCATATCAAGGTGGGTCTATTGAATCAGTTTGAAAGGCTCTTGATAAAAATGTATATATATAATATGATCATGCTTTGCATATATAGGGAAAAAAATGCCTCAGCTGAGTAAGGAAAAAATTAAAGCAGGAATATTTGATGGCCCACAAATAAGACAGCTGATTAAAGACCCTGAACTTCATAAATTCAATGATTGAGATTGAACAAAATTCATTTGTTTCAGTTTTCCAAAATTTTCTGGGTAAACTATGTCGAATTAGTCAATGAGATGCTGAATAATTTCAGATCACTTGGGTGTAACATGAGCATTAAGGTTCATTATTTACACAGCCACTAAAACCGTTTTCCTGATAATTTAGGCGACATTAGTGAGGAGCAAGGTGAAAAATTTCACCAAGATATCAAATGTATGGAGGATCGCTATCAAGGAAGATGGGATACTCACATGATGCCAGATTACTGCTGGTCTTTAAAACGGGATTGTTCTAAAATACATTCAAGAATGTCACGCAAAAGAAGTTTCCGAAATGTTTAGTGAGTAATTGGTTTAAATGATAACTTTTTCTGTTTTCTATAGTATATAATGAATAATATCTGTAATATCTGTGTAAAATAATAAAAATTCCTTTATTAATTTGTTTTTTTAAACCATGGTTTTTCTTTTAAAATAGTGTAATGTATAATTCACTAAAATGTTGATATCTTAAAAATTCGAGCTGGCAGGCAAAAACTAATAGCATATTTGAATTCAGGGCATCAAATTCATATGAAATCACCTCCAAAATCTTCGGTTCCAAAACCACTGTTGACCAGTGTCACCTCAATCGGCATGCCTTGGTTAAAAACTTAAACCACAGTTTTACCAAGGCAAGAGTCTCCGTAAACGAATGACATCTCTTCCAATATAGTTTGGCACGACAAGGGCCTTTGAAAGTTAAACGAAAACGAAATAGAAAATTAATAATGAAATTCTGACAATAAGAAAAAAATGACTCGAAAGAAAATCGAATGCTGGAGCACTGACTTTTGCCTACCTGGTTTCACAGTACGGCTGAATCAACATGTCCAAGCACTCAAACGAAAATAGTCACTTTTTCACTAGAGTTCGAATTTGTATGATTAACGAGAAATTTACTGCGAAGAAAAGTCCACTGCACCGGACGAGAGCGGCTTCTGTACCGTCTTTTCTCGACATAGGTCATATGCTCCAACATATGTTACGCGCCCATTGGGAATGAAATGAACATACGTGGGCCGCACGAAACGAGCAAGCAACTTAAAAATATATTAAAAATGAATGAATTTAACTAATAATAATTCAACTAATAAGTTGCAGTAACATAGTTTGATCTCCTTTTGTATAAAAAATTGAACGATGAATAGGTGTTCTCAGTCAAAAATGACATACAGTGCCACACAAATAATTTATGGCTAATTGACTACTGGAATAACACTGTATGTGGCGTCCTTTAACATCAAGCAAAAAACTAAGCTCATATTTGAGTTGCACGTCCTCAATATACCCTTGATCCTGACTTCCGTCCAATTGCCAAGTCACTAACTAAAAATAGCAGCGAAAAACCCAACAAAATATTTTTTTGTAACTGCCTGTATCTCAGAAACCAAGCCGTTGCGGATCCATGTTCATATAAACTTTTTATCTCAAAATTACTCAAAGATTCACCTCTCAAAGTTTGTACAAGCACTTAATTGACATCCTGTAAGTAATTCTTAAAGGGGAGCACTTAATTTAAATGATGATTCATGTTTATATATCCCACAAATTGCAGTGGAGTACATTCAGTTCTGAAAACAACTACCTTTCTAAAACAACAAATATAGTCGGCATTAATGTTGATAGGTCCTAAATCCTAGTATTCATAATCAATGATTCCAAGAGTTTGTATCATGATATAATGAACAAACATGAAGGTTTTCAGCCAGATCGATAAAATATAACAGATAATGAATTTCTCGATTCATAATCGAGAAATTGCTCTCAGCATTATCAAATGCGTCAGCATTCTTCTTAAATATTGTAACACCAATGATTTAGTAGTAACAACAAGTATCGAAAGTATCGAACATTACTCTGATTGCACACTTGAACGCTATGATACACAATTAAGAGAAAAGTACAAAACGAGCAGTATTAGAAGACCTGGTTGCTATTTCATAGAAGGGTCCTCAGAGCTACACCTCATACAATCTCTGAAATTCCTGTCAAAGCAAAGGAATTTCAATTCCAGGGCTAACTTCCTATTTCTTCATAAAAAATTTTCGACAAATTTTATCAACTTATTGACTTTTGAATTCATAACCAATGCTGTATTCATGGAATTATCTACTGAGAAGATTCTGACGTATAACCATTTCGTTAATTCTTCAAAGTTTGAAGAAGTAGGCAGATTCAGCACCAATGGTTCAGTTCAGATAAGAAAACAACTATTTTCCAGAAAGTCTCTGAAATACTGGAAAAGCAAAACTCTTCACGTGATATTTTCTTCCACAGCATTCTACGCTATGTGTATAGATTGCAAACAGAAAGGGCTCGAAATAGATGTCTTTGTAACAATAGCAAAACAATTCGGAATTAACTTAAAATTTCATAAAATATATAATTTCACACGAGAGATCTTATTGTTTCTGAAGAAGACCAGGAATATTTATTTTGGAGGACAGGTTATAAGAAGCGAGTTAGAGTATACTTATCCCTATTATAGAGATCATTTGGTTTGGTTTGTGCCATCTTCAGAACCCATTCCGAAGTGGAGATACATTTTCAACATATTTTCTTTTTGATATTTGGCTAGCCTGGATATTTACGATAGTAATTACCACATTGGCTTGGACATTTGTTCAATTTTCACAAGGAAGCAGATTATGTATTCAGTTAGTCTCTATATTTCCCACAATAACTGTTATATGGTTTTTAGAACAAACCTATAATATTGAAGGAAAAAATATCTTTACTACCCTCGTTAAAGTCTCTACTCTATTTGGTACAACTATGATCAACTTTTTATTCAAAACTAGATTCACTTACCTTCTGAATGGTTACAATTTCGAAAATAGTGTTAATTCAGTTGATGATGTGATACTTGGAGGATTGAAGATAGGATGTACTGATTACGTGTCTGAGGTTATAAGTGATAATAAAATACTGGAAAGATACTTGAAGAGTGGTAAATTTGTGGAGTGTAGAGCTAAAGATTGTTTGGAGAGAGCTGCTTTTAAAAGGGATCTTGCAACAGTATCACTTATCGGTATAGCCCGTTTTATAGGAACTCCTTACATCAAATGGGACGGTAGGCCACTTCTGAGAAGACTTCAGTCACCTAGCTACATCACACAGTTGGTATCGTTCTTCAACGAAGGTCATCCTTTATTACCTTGGTTTGACAGAAATTTACAGCATCTAGTGGAAGCAGGAATTGTCAATAAAATTGCATTAAGATACCAAAAGCTTCAAAACATTAGGAATTACGATATGATAACTAAAAAAGCATTAGAATTCCAAAATATCATTGCTCCTTTGAGTTTATGGATATTTGGAATTGTACTGAGTGTTATTGTTTATATTTGGGAAGCTTATTTAGTTAGAAAAACTTGAGGGAGTGGGTTATTGTGAAATTATTTATGAACTTGAATGTCCTTTCTATTATTTTGTTTTCATCCTTCAATGCAATACATTTGTCATGTACACCGAAAAAATAATAATAATATATAATAAATATTTATTCGTCTCTACCCAATAATTCATTTGGAACTTGCAAATAAATATTCCTTTAATTCTACTTTCCATATATTAACGATTATACATATAGTTAGTTATAATTCCTTTATTTCAGTTCCAGTAAAATTATCATTGAATTATTGATAATGGATGTATTAAAATCTATTGAACATATGTTCATAGATAAAAAGTCTTACTTCAAATGAATGTATCGCTTGTTTATTGCTAATAAATGTTTTCAATTTATAAGTTATATATAGTCATAGAACAAAAATCTTCATTCATGTAAGAATATCATTTATTTATTATTAATAGAGGCACTTAACTAACAGATTACACATATTTATGCAACAAAAATCTTTGCTCTGGTAAAAGTATTACTTTTCATTATCAATTAGTTTACTTAAGTAACACACTACATATATTAAACAAGTGAAATCTTTCTTTACTATAAATAAGAGGATTGGCTGTTTTAAATAAAAGAGTTAGGTTTCATAAATAAATATTTATTGAACATAATTTCTCAAACATAAAAAAAAAAAATGGTTTACAAAAAATCATACTTGTTTTATAATAATAACACCATAACATTTATAAACTCCATAAAAATCAATCTTGATTCATAGAAATTAATTGTTAATTGTAGAAGCATCCAATATGTCTTCTAACAATTTAGTTACTTGCAGAACCTCCGATGTTGTTTCCATTTTCACTACACTTATAATTAATAATAATAATTGTAACCCAAATTCGATTTATTAGATGAAGATACCTATGATTATACAAATATGGATAAACTGGAGCTAGAAATGAAATACTATACCGGTTTCGGAAACGGGGAAGTACCGGCTCAACAACTTGAAACTACGCGCGCAGTGACTGCGTGTACCGTTATTTGCACAAGGGGGTAGGTCTTACAGCTCCATCTTTCGAACGTTTTGGTACTCTAAACAAAATATTTCGTAATTCATAAAGAGATATATTATTGGTTAATATAGCATTTCGAAGGCTAAATATCGATAAGTATTCAAAATTGGTAAAAAATACTTGGTAATATTATCAAAGTTTTATTTAGCAGCAATCGATATATTCTAATAATTACCAATACCCATTAGCGAATAACAAAATAAGTAATATCAGGTAATGAGTAAATTTTAAAGGAGTTATGGTACATAATTTAGTAAGTTTCAATTGAGGATATTAGAATCTACAAAATATTCGTCAAATAAGGATTTTACTTTTTATAAACAAATCAAATTGAGGAATCTGGAAATTATGAATACAAATTATTTTATGTAAATAATGCCGAATATTGACAACAAAATATTTCTGAAACAAGTGTTTATTACCAATTACATCGTTTTTTTTTCAGTGTACTATGTTCACAACTATCTGGTATCTTTAACTTTCTGTATTCCTTCTCCTTTCTTTTATACGCATTTATTTTCTGAATTATTATATCAAAGTCAATTTTGTTGAGTTCTTGTATGTATGTCTTCTCTTCCATCAATTGTTTCTTTATTTCTGTTTCATAAAAATCCCATCTGATATTCTCTGTTCTTTTTTGTATTAAACTTGAATGTATGATGGTTGTTTATTTTAAGTTTATAATGATCTGTTACAATCTTTGAATTTTTTTCGGTCTCTTCTAGACAGGACTAATTTTTTAATAATAATGGAGTTAGTTATTGGGTATGTAGTCTGACAAAATATCTCTAAATCCTCTTTATTATTAAACCAAGCTTTCGGGTTCTCTCGAATCTATCTTCAGGGAAACTATAGAGTTAATAACATTAGAAACTAGATATTATGTTATGAATTCTACCTACATAAAGTGAGGAAATAAAAATTTAGCATTCTGCGTTTGATTTCATTCAATGTATATCACTACTTTTGAGAATTTGTTAGGACTTGATATGATTTTGCTTGATTTCGAATCGTAAAAATCAGATCAATGAAAAATTGAATAATAGGAAGACATTTGATATCCCAATTTTCATTATTAGATTTATTTTCTTCTCTTTTTAGTGTCTTGAATTTTTTATTAAACGTATTGAGTTGCAGTAGATGATGTTAACAGAAATGGAATCAATGAATAAATTTAAACTGTGGTCATTCATTTGTACACTGATCAACAATTGCTAGGGATCACTTATGAACTTCTCTTCATTTGTATTTTTTTCAAGTTATCTCGTGAATATCTGTACATTATATGTTCTCTAAGGAAAAATTAAGATGTTTTGATTTGATTATATCAAATTTTTCCTCACTTCATCGGCTCTTGTTCACAAAATCGATTACTATCTGTGGGCTGTTACAGGTGGAGTGAAAATCAATGTGGTATTTGTTATTAAATCTGTTTTTTTCTCTCATTCAAACACATAAGGTGACAATAATTGAAGAAATGAGAACAATATCAGCTTATCAGTCATGCCGAGAAAACGTTTGGTTCCTGTGCAACTGGACCAAATCATACGGTGGATACAGGAAGGTTTGTCCCAGCGAGAAGTGTCCCGGCGGTTGAATATTTCGCAAAGTGTCGTGAGTCGAGCTTGGAATAGGTTCATCCAAAACGACTCAGTAGCTTATGTTCTTGGGGGAGTTCGGCAGCGCAGTACAACAGCTGCCCAAGATCGTCTTTTGATCCTCAATGCTAGGAGAAATCCCACTTACCTGGCGTCGCGGCTCAATATATCACTGAGAGTTGCAACAGGAGTTCTAATTTCGAACCAGACTGTAAGACGACGACTACATGTTCGTGGTTTGAGAGCACGTAGGAGGGTACAACATCCCCGTTTGAATAGGGAACACCGGGTTCATCGACGGCAATGGGCTGAGGAGCACCGCAATTGGACAGTTGAAGATTGGAGCCGATGTTTATTTACGGATGAATCTAGATTTCGTTTGGTCAACTCCGATGGACGTATTGTTGCTTGGAAGGAAAGAGGTCGAAGGTATGCAGAACTGTTTATGGTACCCACAACAGCTTTTGGCGGAGGTTCTATATGTGTATGGGGAGGTATTTGTTTGAACCGTCGCACAGAGTTGGTTGTTCTGCAGAAGGACTGCATCGGTGTGCTATCGCAGCCACTCAAACATATTTTCAATTTAGTTTTAAGGGCTCATACGTTTCCGACAAGATGGAAGGTGGCAAAAATTATTCCTGTGCTAAAGAGGGACAACTCCTCCGTCATAAGTAACTATAGGCCTATATCCATATTGTCTTTTCTAAATTGTTTGAGATACTTTTGTTTAATGCCATATATACTAAAATTAGAAGTAGCATCTCATCTGAGCAGCATGGATTCATGAGTAAAGATCGTGCTCAACTAACTTAATTACTTTTTCGCATTTCGTTTTTTGACAGATTGGATTTGGGTGGGTAGGTTGATGTTGTATACACAGATCTTCAAAAAGCTTTTGATAGGATTCATCATGGAATTCTAATTGCGAAAGTTAAGAAAATTTTAGTTTTTCCGGTGAGCTAACTGATCTGATAGAATCCTATTTGAGTAACCGTACGCAATTTGTGCAAATCGAAAACTGTAGGTCTAGAGAATTTGCGGTTTCCTCAGGGGGTACCTCACGGGTCAAACCTCGGGCCCCTTTTTGTTCATTATGTTTATTAATGATCTTTTACCGAAGTTGAGTAACTTGAAGTTGGCCTACGCTGATGATTTCAAGGTCTATGCCGGCATTGATGTTGTTAACTTGTGGTGCAAATGTAATAGACTTCAATTGAATATTCTCAAATTGAGGGTGAAAGTCTCTCCCGCCTCACTGAGATCAGGGATCTGGGCGTGGTATTCGATCAAAGTTTTCATTCATACCGCATATTACTCAACTGCTCGACCAAATAGACAACATCCATCTCGTAGTGAAGAGAATATAGCGGTGGTGGGAAGTGTGTACGTGATGACCCTGAAGTGTCGATTCTTGTCCGTTGTCAACAGTTTGGCCTTTCGTATTCAACGACTTGGTGGATTTTACGTCAGGATCTTTCTTTGAAAGCTACCAAATTCGATTAGTTCAAGAACTGAAGCCGACCGACCTACCGAATAGTTTAATTTTTAGTCATTGGGCTCTTGATAAGCTTGCAGAGGATTCGCTCTTTTCGACAAAATATTGGTTCACTGATGAAGCCCATTTTTGGCTTAATGGGTTCGTGAACAAACGAAACGCCCGAACCTGGGGCGATGAACAACACGAAATGTCTTAAAAATTTCCGGTAAATCCAGAAAAAAACAACTGTTTGGTGTGGTTTATGGGTCGGTTTATGGGCATACATATATTATGCCCTAAGCTGCCGTCAACCGAGGTTAAACATAATAAAAATTAGTTCATTATCAATAAATACAATTGCTTTCTAAATTGAATGATATTTAGAAAAAAACATATCAACTGTGGGTAAACCATTCAAGCATGGAAGCCACAGGACTATGGAAATGATGTTGGGTGTTGGTAATATTAATTCTAAAAGTAAAAATTTTTCTAGATCCTGTTAACCGTAGTCGAGGCCAGCATTTGAAAGAAATTATCTTTAAGAAATAATTGTAAAGAATGGTTCTTCTATTAGTTAAATATATATATATATATTTGATTTTAATGGAATTACTTCTTCTGCTGCCTCATTTGCTTCTTGTGCATAATGCACTCAGGATCTACAGCCTCGTATCACCGCTCAACATTTCTTTTAAATAAAAATTCTTGGACGGTTCCATAATTTTCATTGACACTCGCAAACAATTAATCACATAGGGCCCTAGCAACCATCGATCGAAGGAAATCTCGTTATGAATTTGAATTATTCCTAATATTTCCTCTAATAACGGGTGGTCCATCTAGTGTTTGGAATTTGAACTACCGATTATTTGACATTATAAACGTCAACTATTCTTTTTGACGTGACTAATATTTAGTTGAAAGTTTGAAGTTTACGAAATGGGACGCTATTCGCTTGAAGAAAGTTGGGAAATATTAAAAACTTATTTCCAAAGTGGTGAGTCTTCTACTCACATTGCGCTACCGCGCAATGTTGAACGATTAGTTCTTTCAAGAAATTGAAGCTAACGACTTGGACGATGTTTAGTTTCAACAGGACGGTGCAACGAGCCATACAGCACACGCCACAATCGATGTTTTACGCTGCATTTTCGGAAATCGAATAATCAGCAGAAATGCTGATGTGAATTGGCCACCAAGAAGCTGCGATCTGACGCCATTGGATTATTATCTTTGGGAGCGGTGAAAGATAAGTGTTACGCCAACAATCCAGAAACAATTCAAGACCTCAAGACCGAAATTCGAGCTACTATTGATGAAATAGAGCCCCAAACAATCGAAAATGTATTAAAAATTGGGTGGAACTAATAGGCTACTGCCAAGTCAGCCGTGATGGTCATTTGGCCGAAATTATTTTTCATAAATAAATGTCATGAACCAACCTTTTAAATAAATGTTCAACCATTGGAAAATATTGAGCAGTTTTTTTATAGCAAAATTAAATTCCAATTTTAAATGGGCCACCCATTAAGTATTCATTATTTGAAATTTCATCAAGATCGGATAAAATTTTGTATACGACACGTGAGTTAAAAATGTTTATTCACTCGAAGAAATCAACTTTCGTCTCATAAATAAACCTTCATTTAACTCACTTGTATAAATAACTATCATCAATTTTATTTCATTAAAAAAAAGTACCTCTAAATGAATCACCCTTTATAACCTTAGAGGCAGTTATAAAATAGATCGTATCACATTAAGATAATACAAGTCAACATTGTAGATTATCATTAGATGAATTCAACACATATATTACAATACCCAATAACCAACTTCATTTTTGTTGACAATATGTTGAATATAATAATATTAAAGGGGCATTCAAAAGCTAGTGACTTCGTGTCTGATATTTTCTTTCCACAAATGTGACATATTTTCGTCAGATATCGTCAAAGCGATGAAAATACATAGAGTGCAATAATTTGACAACACTGGGCTTCATTCATATCCCCTACGTTTATTTGGTATTCTAATTACACAAATGAGTCATGTTTCACCTAGATCGGAGAATGCTGAATTTGTTATCTGTTATCTGTTCACAGTTCCTTGCTATGCGTACATGACAGGGACTTTATTGACTTCAATCAAACAAGTAAAATATCATGAGAAAACTTATAACGTATAATGTCTAGCGATATTCCTAAAAAATTAGTGATTGTTGGTGATGGTGCATGTGGTAAAACATCCCTTCTAACCTCCTATTGTAATAATTCTTTCACCGAAATCTATCTACCAACAATCCATGAAACTTATTTAACTTCTGTGAAACATGAAGATCAAGAGGTAACTTTTTCCATGTGGGACACAGCAGGTGAAGAAGATTATGATAGATTACGTCCTTTATCTTATCCAAGAACAGACATAGTGCTCATTTGTTTCAACATAGACAGTCCTAATTCTTTTCACAATGTTTCATCTAAGTGGTATCCAGAAATTAAACACTTTTGTCCCCTAGTCCCTATAATCTTAGTTGCTACCAAACTGGATTTGAGGTACAACAAACAAATTCTGGATGAACTAGTGAAGGACGATATGAACACAGTGACGTATAAAGAAGGTTTGAAGATTTCCAAAAAGATCAAAGCTGCAGGTTATGTTGAATGTTCTGCTAAAACTATGGAAGGTGTGAAAGAAGTATTCAGAATAGCTGCAGATGTTGTATTGAGGAAAAAGAGTATTAAAAAAAGGCATTGCCACGTTTTGTGATTGTGTTCTGTCCTAGCTACTATTTTTATTTTGTCTTCTGTTTCATCTGAAGATTGAGTTGTGATTTTTTTCGCTAAATTAGTGATTGTGATTTGATCTCATAGTGGGACGTATGATGAAGATAAAGTGTATTTCACTAAGTGACCAGACTTAATGATGTGTTTTTAGAACACATGAAATGAATAGATATATTCCAAAAGACAAGTGCTAACTTCTGAATGATTTTTGATGAAATAGTTTGTTGTGTATGTAGTGAAAAATTTGTATTTCGAATAAATAGCAGTGGAACTTGCATTTATTATTTATTAATAAAATTCTACAAAGTTTACCGCCATCAACATACAAGATGTTCTTATTTGTTTCCGACAAAATGAAATCGGTGATAGATCACATAATTTTGAGCAAAAAAGTTTGTATGAATGATCATTCAAGAGAAATTTCTAAAAATTTTGAAAATCCACTATGAAAATTGGTATGAATCATAAGCTTTAAATGAGTTTTTCTCGTAAAACGTTGGTCCTAGCGACTTGAACGACGTATAAACCTTTCAACTAAAAAAGCCAGGAAAATCGATTTTTTTAGTCCAATTTATCGTACAGCCTTTGAGCCCCCCTTCGACCCCCTTCAGGTGTAAGTACATGTCGTATGTACAGATCCTTGTTGCTATAATTCCTCAATATTACTACAAAATTTGATAGCGATCCTATGTACAGTTTTTGAGGAATCGCGAATTTTGTACTATTTTGTGCCCATCTTCGACCTCCTTTAGGTGTAAAAACATGCCGTATGTGCTGATCCTGGTGGCTATGGGTCCTTAATATTACTACAAAATTAGATCGCGATCCTACGTACAGTTTTTGAGAAATCTCAAAATTGTCACTTTTAGAGCCCCCTTCGATCCCCTTTAGTAGTAAGTACATGCCGTGTGCACAGATCCTTGTTGCTATGGGTCCTCAATAATACTACAAAATTTGATCGCGATCTTTTGTACAGTTTTTGAGAAATCGCAAATTTGGTACTATTTTGTGCCCCCCTTCGACGACCTTTAGGTGTAAGTACATGCCGTATGTGCAAATCCTAGTTGCTATGAGTCCTCAATATTACTACAAAATTTGATCCCGATTCTATGTAGAGTTTTCGAGAAATCTCAAAATTGTCACTTTTTGTGCCCCCTTTCTACCCCCTTTAGGTGTAAGTTCATGCCGTATATGCAGATCCTGTTAGCAACGGGTTCTCAATAATACTACAAAATTTGATCGCGATCCTATGTACAGCTTTTGAGAAATCGCAAACTTGTCACTTTTTGTGCCCCCTTCGACCCCCTTTAGGTGTAAGTTCATGCCGTATATGCAGATCCTGTTTGCAATGGGTTCTCAATAATACCACAAAATTTGATCGCGATCCTATGTAGAGTTTTTGAGAAATCGCAAATTTTGTCACTTTTTGTGCCCCCCTTCGTCACTCCGTAAATGTAGGATAATGCCCTTTATTCTCTGAGAGTGTCCTTTTAGTCCTCAATACAGAAAAAATAATTGAATTCGATCAAATGTTTCGCTAAAAATAAAATTTTTTGCATCGTCTCCGCGCAATCTTTCGAGCGCGCTCGGGGATTTCAAGGTCAAAGTTTGCTATCTCGGTTTGCTGTTTTCACACCAGTTAGGTCACATGACGATCTTGGAATATCAGTTGGCGCACAGCATCAAAATAAGCGAAATGATATGTTTGATAATATCAAGAATTGCTATTATAGCAATTGTTTTGTTTTTCAACAAATCATTGAGTACGATAAACTGGAAAATATAGACTATCAATTCTGAATTCATACATCAAACTGTAGTCTATATGACAATTGTATCATTAGTATTCTTTTCACAATGAATATTTGATGATGTTTTGAAACCCTTCCGTTCTAGTTGAGTTCT
>JARTUT010001404.1:0-81152 GCA_030674115.1 Micraspis discolor
AAAATTCTGAACACGTTTATAAATCTTACAAAATACCATATTTAAATTTATTTATTTACCAAAGAGAATACTAACGGGTATTTCAACCCAACAAGAGTACTCACAAGTCAAAAAGAAGTATTCATACAAAGCATAGCACATCGAACAAAAAAACATCTCAATTTATACCCATACAATAAAAAGAAAGAGATCAAATTTCAACAACAAAATTAATTCAAATTCATACGATAAATATCTACATTCTTATAAATGTTCTGCTCAAAAACTAAATACACACACATATACACATGTATAAACATATCTAACTAAAGAATATAATAAAAAAATGCAACTAAGAAATAGAACCAAGAAATAGAACTAAGAAATAGACCGCGCAGCTAACCCATGCCTCAAACAGCGCTTGAAACGAACAAAAGACACATTGAAAACATCGACGTCGAAGGACTCGGTGTTGAAACCGGTCAACAATCTGCATAGAGGCGAATTCTGCGTGACATTCAATCTGCGAAAAGGCACGACAAACATTTCCCTTGATCTGAGCCTTCTCTCAGGGACCCTCAACCCAATTGAGCCAAGAATAGATGGAACCGAGAAAATATTATTCAAAATTTTATGTAGCAGACACATGTCGTTTATTTTCCTACGATTCTCCAAACTAATCAAATTGTATTTCAATTGAGCCTCTAAATAATCATGATTTAAAATTTGAACATTGTTTCGGGAAGCCAAAAATCTTAGTAATTTATGTTGCACACTCTCCAACCGCTTCACGTGACTCTTATATTGAGGGTTCCAAATCGGTGATGCAAAATTAAATTTTGGAAATACAAATGAGTAGTATATTGCCAGTATGGCACCATAAGATCAACACCGGTTCATTGGTTACCAGTATTGTCTAATATTGTCCCTCCCCATATTCGCAGACAGACTGCAGCTCTGAATTCTTGGAATAAACATCATTCTTTTCCCAATTTATTCCCAATTATTTCATATTTTCCACAAAATAAAGTTCCCAGATTGAAGTCACGTAAACCATTATGGCATAATACGTTCTTCAATAGGAACATAAGTGATAAAGAATTATGGAAGACTGAGTGGAACTCTTACGAAATGTTCAATAAGTATCTCGTTTCTGATCCTTCTGAAAAAGTTCCTGGTTTTGATCTTCCAAGACAAATTTGGACAGTTCTTAATCGGTTGAGAACAGGTCATGGTCGTACCAATGGCATGCTATTTAAATGGAACTCAGTTCCTAGCGCAAGTTGTGAATGTGGAGAAGCAGAAGAAACAATACCTCATCTCATCAATAGTTGTCCCATATATAAATTTCAAGATGGTTTTAGGGCTATTCATGATGTTTCCAACTCTTTCTTGGAATGGGTTATAAATTTCAAACGAATATGATACGTGTTTTTGTTATTCAGTTCTTTTTCTGCTTTTGTCTTTTATTTCCAGATTCAATGTGAGCACCTTGAAGAAGTCTCTTTCTGCATCAATAGAAGATCACTCTTGAAGAAAGAATTTTTGAAATATATTTCAGCTTATTTTTGTATTTTCACACTTAGACGGGGAGCCAGGGTTTTTTTACTGGGGTTTTTTCCCTAGGCTTTCATGTCATACGCCGAACTGTATGACACCCCGTCACTAACCCCTGATCTATATGCTTTATTGTTTGCTAACTAAATATTGTCAGCCAAAAGTTCAAAAGAATATATATATATATATTGCCAGTATGGTCTTATTTCTTTTGAACAATCTACCATGTCGAAGAGCAAATCCGAGCATCTTATTTGACGACGAAAGGATACTGTCGTTAAAATTCAGTTTTGAGCCCCCAAATCGCGCACAGAGGAAACCCGTCGAAGGTGAAACTGTTCAATTGAATAATGAAAACTGATTGTCTTCATGTTCCGAGTGAAGGTGATCTGCAGGCATTTATCCAAATTAACGAAGAGAAAATTATTCTTGCAATATTCGGAAAACCTATTTACATCCTCCTGCAACAGAATACAGTCCTGGATTGTCTTTATCCGCAAATATATCTTGAGATCATCAGCGTAAATGAAAAACTCAGCATGGTGGAAACAGGAGTAAATGTCATTCAAATAAACAATGAAGAGCAGCGGACCCAAGTGGGAACCCTGAGGAACACCAGACGGATTTGAGAAAATGCTCGACCTACTCCCATTGACGCAAACAAACTGTGATCTGTTCAAAATATATGATTTAATCCATCTTAACAAAACTCCACAGATACCCACCTCGGCAAGTCGTCTGAGAAGTATTGAATGATTTATTTTGTCGAACGCTTTTTTCAAATCGGTATAGATGGCGTCTATCTGGTATCGACATTCAATCCCCTCATGGAGGTAATCCAAGAATGTCAGCAAATTGGTCTCCAGGTTTCGTCCTTTCACAAAGCCATTTTGATTTTCAATAGTAAGATCTTTCACGTGATATGAGATGAATTTACACACAAGCGACTCAAAAATCTTGGGAATGGTTGACAAAATAGCGATAGGTCGATAATTTTGGATTAGGTCTTTTCGGCCATCCTTATGAACGGGAATGATTTTAGAGAGTTTCCAGCAGTGAGGAAAAATTCCACTCTGGACGGACCGATTGAAGATAATGGTAAGTGGCAATGATAATGAGTCGCAACAATTCTTCAGCAATATGGGAAGAATCTCATCCGGACCTGGACCTTTGCTTTGATTTAAAGTTCGTAAGGCCTCCGTTACACTCTCCTCAGAAATAGAAACCTTATGCAAATAGTTACTACTCTATTTATTATTATATTATATTAAATGAAAAAAGGAACCGATTACATATATGCCACTATCATATATATATATAGATTTGTTTGACCGCCTACACAGACCCAAATCGGTATCTCTACCGACTTTTCGGTCCAGTGACGTTGTCAGACCCGGCTCCGGGTCTGACAACGTTTTTCAATGGAATCATAATCAGGGGGGTCAGGGGGTATCAGATATGAATTTTGAGCCGGGTCCGAAAAGTCGGTGAAACATCATATTTTATACAGAAATACTTCGGGGATCGGCCAGTGCGAGGGCGCTTCCGGCGACCTGTCTTGCTGTATGTAAACGGTATACTCGATCAACGTCTCCAATCCCTAAATCTGGCAACACTGTGCCTCGTGTATAAACCCGAAATTCTCATTCTTCTACAACTTATACAAACCTGATATAGGGTACCGTCCTCCAGAAGATAGTTTATTCATTTCATTCAAGGAACTGAAAATATGATCTCATCTCACTGATATTATTTCATTTCTTCAAATGAGTATAGTTGAAAGTCATAAAAATGGGGTACAATAGCCCGTCGTTAGAAGAAAAAATACCTGGAAAATTTTTCGCATAAAAATTTTATTATCATTCTTTGATAAAAACTGACTTACGAATCATATTCATAAGAGTCATGAAAATTTCAATCACCCTTTTTAGAAGTCGTTACGGAAAATTTTCGATATTTTTCTGAATTTGACTTTTTCCTATTTTTTTATGTTCTCCGAAATGAAATGAATCTGGACAAAATTCAAATTGAGAAATGTACAAGACTATTCGATGGATCTTAAAACATGTAGAAAAGCACTGACGTGAGGTCATGAGCATCAGCGTGCTCTTCTTAATGCTGATGAATATCTTACGAGATGTCAAGTATTTAGGAACGGTTTCTATGAAATTTGACAAACTTCTTTGTTTAAACGCTACCCGAACATCTTCCTAGTTACAAGTTTATCTGGTGGATATGTTAGTATGTTAGGAAATGTTGAGGAAACGAAATTCCAAATGCATAATTAATGCAGAACTATCCGACGTTTTTGGCCCAGATATTTGGACAATGGACAATCTATCGAGATTCGAAAGTTACAGGCATTTGAACAAACGATAGCTCGCTGTTCAACTAGGAATAAGCGCGCAAAAATTCCTGACTCGCTTGTTTACTGAATTTAAGATTTAAAGGTGAATTGATTTTAGAAATTGAATGCTTTCCTCATTCGTCATCTTCAAATCTTAACTACAATTTTTTTTTAGTAAATACTGATTCTTATCACTTTTTTCCCACATAATTTAATCTGGTTTTAATATTGAAAACCGAATTTCTAATAATAATAATGATAGCTTTATTGTCCAACAGAAAATCCATTTACAGGACAAGTCACTATACAGGGATATAAATGTTACCATTAAGAATAACTGTTCCATAACCACCTACATACATATATTACACAAAATCAAAATTTTACTATGAATCGGACAGATGTTCAAGTGCAATTTTCATAAAAGTTTGTTGAGAGCACGAAAAAATATCACAACAGGTAAAGCTACTATAATATAATCATTACACATTAAATTTATTGGAACCTTACGCAGGATATTCGTTCTAGCTCTTTCACATTTAAAAACTGAAGCATTTCTCGAATTGAAAAATGGTAGGTGGAAATTTAGTTTGCTGAAAATTTCGGCACAGTCGATTTTATTATTTAAGATTTTGTACAGAACCATAACTGATCCTAAAGTTATTCTTAGACTCAAACTTGGATAATTCAGTAGCTGATAAAGATAATTATTATCACATCCTCTAGGAGGATAGACTCCGTCAATCTTGAATATCAAATACTTCCGTGAATACGATAGAGCTAGAGTTGAAATTGTCAGAGTAGATTTGAGTTATAAATATTTCGGCTGAGTTCGTTATTCGGATAAATCGGTAGAATAGTTTCGAAGTAACAAAATAAAATTTTCCAAATAAAAAATTTTTTATGGTGCAATTTTATCAGGCGTATACACCAATACCGTTTTCGACTTTGACAAACCAATAGTTTCCGAAATATGATTTTTCAAATTTTGAATGAATACGGGTGAAACTGAACTCTATTTATCCCTTGTTAATAATCTACCTACTCAGGGTCCAAGGGTCAGCGCTCTAGCCTGTAACGCGGAGTTTTAAAATTCAATATATCCCAACATGCTAGTCACAAAAACCAACGGTATCATTATGAGATGTTAAACCATTTCTGTTTTTTTAATACAATTTGACATTTATGACAACTTTCTTGGTCTCGGTAGAGTGAGATATCCCCATAGAAATGCAAATTTCAAACGGTTTGATGCGATCTTCCTGATAAATCCTAAAAGAATTACGAGGGTTATTGCATTTGGTTTCAGGATATTAATGAGATTTGGGTTTATTACTTTTGCTTGCAAGTAGAACAGCAAGCTATTGTTCTACAAAAATAGATAAACTTTTCGATTAGCGAGTCAAAAAAATTTCCAATCGATTGGGTTTATGAAGATATAAATAAGGTCATTTAATTTTATCCCAATAAAACATTTTTTTCCGATACAGCTTTGGAATAGGCCATTCCGAGTACCTATAAAGCACTTCTGAAGAATTTGAATTATTTGAAACATTGAACATTAAAAAACTTTAACACATGATGAATTTTCTTGAAGCCCGAATACTTCTAGTTATCCAGGTAAAAAAAAATGAGTAATTTGAAGAAGTTATTCTCTGATATTTTTCTTCGTAAACGATATCTTAAAGATCTAGTTTAATATCGGCATTCGTCAAATTTTTTTACAAAACGGCAAATATTTCTCAATTACTGAAATTTTCATACACATCACAGTGTGTTCCAAATATTGAGCCCAAAATTGTAAAAAATATTACTTATAATTTTTGTTTTTCAATAAAAATTCGTAAAATATTGAAAATTTTCCTTAACAAAAACCTTCAGAGATAGATGGAAATTTCTATTATACTAGATTTTCAAATATGATTCATATGTCAGTTGTTATCGAAAAAAACTTTTTTATGCAGAAAATTTCTTACATACTTTCTGACGATAAGCAATTGTACCCGATTTTTATGAACTTCAATGATGATTCTGTTGAAGATTTAAATACCAGTGAAGATGAGTTATTTGATTATCGGTCCGGTTCGAAGAATTGAATAAAGCAATCTTCTATACGACGCTTCTCTCTATTGGGATTGTATAAGTTGTTAGAAGCGATAGGTTTTGGGAAAATTCAGTCGATACATTTCATGAGACCTTCTACTGAAAAAAGTATAAGATCCTCGTCAGTCACTTCTCAACATAAGATATGCAATTAGAGTTATTTGCGGTATAACTAACCGACGCGACCAGTCCCAACGATCTGACAACACCGCAGGGACTGAAAAGGTTTGGAGAACATCCCGTTAGCGTATATGTGGGAATGAGAAGTCGGTTTAGGATGTCGGGCTTCAAAACGTGAATCAAGTATATAACTTTTTTGAATGAAAAATTTTTCCCCTCTAAAGTTGCCTGAGGAGTTATATTTCCTTAAAGCAGGTTTTCCACATATATACACGCAAAAACCATCTGGATCATACGGGTCTCAGGTAGCCTGTCGCATGTACCGGGACTGAACACGTCTGTTAGATAAATATATATATATATATACCAATATTGTCCAAACCAATATAAATATATATCGTTGAACCTCACAGTAGCATAAAAATAGAACCATATACCCAAGTTAAGCAGCTCTTGTCGAAATTGAAATCGCGAAAACCAATATCTCAGAAATAACATATCATCTATGAAATTCCATGCAATGATTGCGAATGAATGTACATAGGACAATCTTATTAAATGCTTAACGACAGAAGAAAGGACAAAATCAAAAAATATGCTTTTAACTTGGAAAATACAAAAACATCAAACGCGGAGATTTATATCAAACAATACAAAAGAGCAATCAATGAGAGAACAGACATTCAAGGACATGGAAGGATTTACACAACACTAATTCAGAAAATAAATAATGAAAAGAGATAAAAATAAATAGGATGCACTGATGACTTCGAAACATTGAGTCAACTGTCAACACATGACAAAAAACTTCTTACGTTGACAATTCCGAACGATAGGATGCACTGATGACTTCGAAACATTGAGTCAACTGTCAACACATGACAAAAAACTTCTTACGTTGACAATTCCGAACGATAGGATGCACTGATGACTTCGAAACATTGAGTCAACTGTCAACACATGACAAAAAACTTCTTACGTTGACAATTCCGAACGAATCATGAAGGAGGTAATGGATCTTTATTCATTGTGTTTCATACTTAATGTATCGTACACTTAATATCAAATCGTTGTGTGATAATCATCATAATTCTTGTGTTTATATTACCGTGCAAATTTGATAAAGTTTACAGCCCGAAACGCCGTTTGGTAATAAAATAATTGTGATCCTTTGATCATAAATAGAAAGATTAATTACTGAATCCCTAAGTATCAAGTGAATAAAGAAGTCTTGATTAAATTATCAGTTAGGAACTCGGTTAGGAAGATGTCCAAACAGTGTATTTTCCGGCCTCCTTTCCCCTTATATCGTCGCCTATTATATGGTTGCAGTGTTGTGAAGCCCACGCTAATTACATAATAGGAACCTGTAACAGCATATACAGATTCCTTAGCAGCGCAAATTTCAGAATGAAAACAACCAGAATTATGTGAGCTTTGTTTCCATAAATAAGGATTATTCTTGAAGCCAGTTGTTTATAAAGGTCAGAAACTCGAGATCCATGTAAGAATACATGTGTGCTTATTTTGGGAATTCTGATTTTACGAGTGTCATTTTTGTGATCGATTCATTCGTTTCTGGAATTCTCGAGCTCAGAGGAGAAAATTATCTGAATAATTGAAATGTCATGGTCTAATTCAATTTCGTTTGTCCGTAACAAAGAAATGCTGAAGGAAATATGAAGTTGAACTAAGTCAATTTCATTAATAATACTTTGTTAATGGTCAAATTCAGACTGATTGATACGGAGCGGACTGGTTTCGAATCGAAAATAACACATAAGCATAAGCTACTCTCAAACTCTCAACCTGTGTGAACATAATCACAAACTATGGTCGTTGAGAAATTTTGATGCACTCGTATTGAATTTTGTTTCGGCCAATAATCACCAACTCTCATTGTTCTTTCTACCAAAGTTCCGGTTATAAGCAAGGCAAAAAATTAGCTTTTGAAACAGCCGGAAAAGCCGATAATATTTAAAAATTTATAAACTTTTATTAAGTGTCCAGATGGACCAAACCCTATAAACTAGATTAAATTTGTACTTATTTATTTAAAGACTTCTTCAAGTTACTTCGAACTTCCGGCAACTCATTTCATGGTGCTTTTAAGGTATTGAAAGAGATTTTCATGAATGCTGCCACCTTGATTTTTATTCTTGTAGGATTCTCTTGTTTGGATGTGATAGATGTATCGTTTCAGTTTTTAAGATGATTCTCATTCATAGTACATTATGTTGGACCAACTTGGATCTATCGGTATCTAACTCTTGTGGAAGTTCCTGAAGTTATTTTATTTTTACTTTTATGTGGCGTTTTCATTCTCCGAATAAAGATCTTCCGCATTCGCAAAGTATCTCATATATAGGACTCTTTGCTCTTTCATTTTTATTCTTAGGCTTTACTTTTGTTCGATTAGCACTGATGCTATGTTGTGTCTTGCAGGAAGTTGTTATGTCGCACATATTCCATATTCTTCTCATTTTTTCTGATGAATCATTTAAATAAGATATGAGGCTCTAAATGGTCCATTTAATGATAGAACATAAGCAGATATGTTCGAGCTGTTTACGGGTTAATGTTGCCAACTGATGAAAGTATCATCTCCATATCTATTCTATAATTTAGGCTTGTTGCTCGAAATGATATTATTTATATATGAATTATATATTTTATTTAAATATTAATAATATTTATAAAACGAGACAGTGTTGAAGCCATGACCATTTCAAATTCTTGTAAATAAAAAGTGTCCTCAAATTGACAATATCGCGTAAGATCACTATCAATAAACCAGTATGAACAAATGAACATTTGTCGCCATAAAAAATTCGGATTTGTTTATTCATGTTACAAGATTGTTAGAGAAATTAGAGCTTAGTGAGATGAGAGTACTATAAGAGTTACAGAGTTGCCAAATCCTTTATTCTGTTAATATTGTTCAACTAAAGGTGTTATCATGAAGTGGGTGTTACTTACTACCACCCATTTGTAAAACTGACAAATCGTTATTAGAACTCTTCTTATATCGGGTGTCCCAAGGTGGGTGGTCGACTAAATTAATATCAAACTATTGATGCAGATTATTCTAAACTTTGTAATTCAATATAAAGTTATCTGAGGTACATTACTGAAATACTTTGAAAATTCTAGTGCTGCCAGATGTATGGAAATTTGCCAACAGCTCGCTCATTTTAAATGGATGAGGCCGGAATTCTATTTGTTTTCATGATTGTTCATAAGAATTGAATTTTATTCCATAATTATCTTCAACAGATCACGTGTCATAAATTATTTGAAAAAATTTCAAATCGAACTTGACAGTCACAAAAATGGCTCTATTTCACTCAATATTTGAGATCTCATCAAAATCTGGTATGATTTTAGATAATAGTTTGATATCTGCTTCCTTTTTCGAAATTTTAGTTGTCAGTTACACAGAGTGATCAAAAAAATTACCATTCGTCAATTGTAGAAAACTGTGTTTTTTTGGAATCAGACACTCAGTATATTTCTTCGTTTTCTAAATGAGAACAATCCAGTTTACAATTTTTCTGTACTTTTTCCTTTTCCTATCTTCTCTGGATTCTATTTCATCTGCGATTCTTGAATCACAGATTGATTTAATATGCCGTAATTACTATGTATTCATATTTTATCTGTACTCTCTAAGTCGTGTCGTCAATAAATTGACATATCTTTGACACAAATCTAACCACAGAAAACCGCTTTCCTAGTTTATATGACAAACAACAAGTATACCAGGTGTTTTGCAGAAGTTTTTGTATAAATAACCTGAGATTCAATCAACGCAAATAACTCAGAATCTTCACAGGATAGATGTAGGGACATGTATTGAAAAATTATAGAGTGGATTGTTGTTGTTGTTGTCACTCTAAAAATGAAAAAACATACTGGGTAGATACCCAGATTTGGAAAGACAGAATTTTCTATTATTTTGTGAGTTAACAAGTGGTAATTTTTTTTATCAGTTCTGTCAATTAAGATTCGAAAATGGTTGTACATATCAAACTATCATCTAAGATCATGTCAAATTTCGAACTATAATCTCGAATATAAAGCTAAATACAGCCATTTTTGTGACACTCATATTTTATTTAAAGTTCTTGAAAATTATTTATATCACTAAATCAGTTGAAGAAATATAGAGGAGGGTAAAATGAATGAATTTCATTCTCTATAGAGAATTATAAAAAAAACAAGAAATTCGAGATATCTCATTTGAGATAAGAAAGCTGTTGCCAAAATGTCACACATCTGGCATTACAGGAAATTTGAAAGTTATTCAGAAATGTACCTCAGATAACCTTATATTGAAACAATTTTATAGGCTAGTCACGTTAGAACACCTGATAACACTACATCACCTGTGTGTTAAAATTATATAAAATGAAAGAAACCGTTTACATTTCCCTAATATGACTATACCCCTCCTTTTCGTTTTGTCTAAATACATCGACATGTGTGATATACAGGGAGTTCGGCACATGGACCGTCAAATTTTTTTGGGGCGTTGGTAGGGTCATTTGCTACTTTTTCAGTCTTGGAACCTGGGTCCTTAGTATTACGGTTACGGAGGTATGATTTTTTATTAGGTTTTTCTAAATAACCCGAAATGTACCCTTCGAAGCCCAATAACTTTTTTTGCGTGGGCTTTTACATGCATTTTTTTTTATTGTATTAGGTCTACATGAGTGTGTGTTTGAAAAAAAAACGTTTTTATTGTTACAGATAATACCACAAAATTAACACGAGGGCCTTTTATTAAAAAAAAATATGGAAGTATGAAAACATCTCCACTCCTATTGAAATTTAAAAAAAAGTTACAGCTATTACAAACTTTTATTTTAAAATGTTCTTTGGTTTATAACGTTGTTAACCATATGCTATTTACGTAAGTCAATAAAAAAAATAATACTGCAAATAAGGTTTTAGTCAGAAGATTGAAGAAAGTCGCACCTAAATAAAAGTACGGATTTCGACACAACACAGCGAGCAAGGAAATTTTACCTGCCCGTTTTAGACGCGTGTGAAATATTATCACTATTTCTGTCCTTAGGTTGGATTGGGTTAGTCGCCGCTGACTTGACCCTATCGTCATTCGAGATTTAACTGTCTCTGCTGTTGGAAGTGTCTGTGCCGCGTTGTTCAGTTTTTCAAATTTGTATTTTTTTGTTTTTGTTATTTTTATCGACTTTTTGCTACTGTTGTTTCAATTTTGGTTGTTGATATGCCTAATTTCACCAACGCTTAGTATGCTGATATGGTGATGGCATATGGCAAGGCCGATGGTGTTGCTCTTGCAGCTCAAAGGATTTATCAAGCCAAATTTCCTGATCGAAGATTACCCCACCACGAAACATTCTCGACGACTTATCGACGATTATGAGAGACTGAAAACTTGAATTTTCATTAGCCTCGGGTCAATGTGAGGCAACACCATGTAGCAGTTGACGATCAAATACTTCAAGCCTTTGAAGAAGATTTAACTACAAGCAGACGTGTCGTTGCTCAAAGACTCAACTAAACAATTTGGAGAGTTTGGTCTGTACTTTGGGATAAGAATCAACACACATTTCATTACACCCCGGTACAAGGTAAATGAACTTTTTTATTGATAAATTTGTCCTTTTGACTGCGAAAAAATTGTCACAGACTAATGAATTTTATTAATTGTTACAGGTCTTCAAGAAGGCGATCCTGCCAGACGGTTGGATTCTGTAGATTTTTGCTGCACACAGATGTCGATGACAACTTGTCTCTAAAACAAATTTTGTGGACAGACGAATCCTGTTTTAACCGAGAAGGAATAACAAATCTGCACAATTTACATCACTGGACACCTAAAGATGAGAATCCCCACTTGAAAAGGCAAATGAGTTGTCAACAAAAATTTAGTGTTAACGTTTGGGCTGGTGTGATAGGAAGACATCTCATCGGGCCACACGATTTACCGGCTCGACTAAGTGGGCCTGCTTATTTGCATTTTTTGCAGAATGCTCTGCCGGAGCTACTAGCCGATGTACCGGCCTTCGATGAAGACGTGCCGATTGTCTTCCAGCATGACGGTTGCTCGGCACATTTCCTGAGAGAAGTTCGAGATCATCTCGACAACTCTTTTCCAAATTCATTGATAGGCAGAGCCGGCCCCATCCCTTGGCCCGCAAGATCTCCAGACCTAACACCTTTAGATTACCATGTCTGGGGTAGAGCCAAAGAATTGGTTTATTTCACAGAGGTACCTACAAGAGAGTTGTTGATTGAACGCATAAACGCGGCATTTGTGGTAATGAAAGAAGAAATGTTGCTAGCCACTACAACGGTCGAAATCAGAAAAAGATGTCGGGCTTGCATTCGGAGTAGAGGAGAACAATTCGAACAGAATTTACGTTAAAGAATCGTGTTATTTTACTTTGTAAATAAACAATCATACAAAAACTGTATTTTACTTAAATCTGTCCTTACTTTGCTATTTTATCTAAAACACTATTTGTAGTATTTTTTTATTTATTGACTAACGTAAATAGCATACTTTTAGAACCGCGATAAACCAAAGAACGTTTTAAAATAAAATTAAGTTCGCAATAACTGCAAATTTCTTTTAATTTCTTTTAGAAGTAGAGATGTTTTCATACTTTCATAATTTTTTATAAAAGGCCCTCGTGTTAATTTTGTGGTGTTATCTGTAACAATCAATACTTTTTTTTTCAAACACACACTCATGTAGACTTAATACAATAAAAAAAATGCATTTAAAAGCCCACGCAAAAAAAGTTATGGGGCTTCGAAGGGTACATTTTGGGTAATTTAGAAAAACCTAATAAAAAAATCAGACCTCCGTAACCGTAATACTAAGGACCCAGGTTCCAAGACTGAAAAGGTAGCAAATGACCCTACCAACGCCCCAAAAAAATTTGACGGTCCATGTGCCGAACACCCTGTATAACTATCTAACTTATTGACAGAAATAGTGCTATATTCATCATTTATCATTACTTTTCTTTAACAGTTGGCATATAAATGTTGAATGATTGTTTGGGCTATTACCATCATCTATAGTGGATGTAATGATTTCCGACGTTTCGACAGACATCTTCTATCTTTATCAAGGAGAAAAGTAAAAAACCTTTTGAAAATTATCAATTTTCAAAAAGTCAATAGTGACAGAAGTCATGAAACAAAATGAACGATGTTATATACTCAACTGTTTAATATGATGATCTTTTTAAGTTGGATCGAACTATCGGCGTCCAAACTTCTGGCAGATCTATAGATGGAGCACTTATGGGATCAGGTGTTATTTTCATAAATGCTGCTTCTTTGATTTTTCTTCTTGCAATTTTTTCTTCTTTGGATATTATTGATGCTTCATCCCACTTTATACGATGATTCTCATCTCAGTATGTTGGACCAACCTGGATTTGTCGCTGTCTAGTACTCGTAGAAGCTTCTGATGTTCTTTTATTCGTACATTCAGAGGGCGTTTAGTTTCTCCGATGTAAGATCTTCCGCACTCGCAAGGTAATTCATATATTAGGCTTAACTTCTGTAAATTCAGCTCTGATAGTGTCTTAAGTTTTGAATGCAGTCGTTATGTTGTATCTATTTCAAATTCTTCTCATTTTCTCCGACAAACCTTTTACATAAGGAATTACGGTTTTAATGGTCTGATTTATATCTGTTGGTTCAGGTTGACTTTCTCTTGTTCGTCTAGCTTTTTCTAATATCTTTTTGGGGTAGCCATTGCTTCTAAGAGTTTTCTAGATGTTATTTATTTCTTCATTTTGGTCTTCTTCAGTGCAACAAATATTTATTGCTCTATCAAATAAACATTTTGCTACTCCCAAGTTAGTGTTTAGTTGGTGGTTTGAATCAAAATGTAGATATTGTCCTGTGTTCGTTGTTGTTTTATTTTTTATTGTTTCACAATAGATGATGGTAATAGCCCAAACGATCATTCAACACGAGCTCCATCATCAACAATATTTCGTCATCAACTGGCACATAAATATAAAATACTAGATACAGTTACGTGAATACTTATTTCCTTGCAACCCCTTTGAACGTCTCTTACCAAATAGCAATTTCACTGTGAAATTTTGTATTGTGGGCAAAAAAAATAAACGATGTAGAGAAATTTGAAATGAAGAAAATTGGAAATGAGGAATAATGGAAATTCAACTACCCTGAATTTGTATTTTTCTGCATTACTCCACGAATTCATCAAAGTCATGGAATAAAATTTGTGTCTCATAATGGATATTTTCCATAAAAACCAAAATTTCATTTTGTATTAAAAATTTTTTTTTGAGGTTGGGTTCAATTAAGATGACGGAAAGACTTCCCAATTTGGCAAAACCATTACCAGCTTTCATGCAACTGATATACACCATTTGGGATCTTTAATGAATGACATCAATACAAATATGGAAACTCATTAAAGTAACAAGCATCGTAAATAAGGGGTTAATACACCACAGAAAATGCTCTTGGTAGAAAATATTACTAAAAATATATAACCAGTCCAAAGAAATGATTCTAAAAGGTCGTGACTCTTCTTCATTGTCCCCTACTACGTGAAAAACCAGATATTTTCTGAATGTTGATTATTTGGAAAATGGGTTAGAATACTGGTGTTAACAAAGCGACTGTAAGACATTTAAGTTTTATGAAAAGAATAAGGATAGCAGCTATATTTGATACGTTTCATAAAGGTTTTAGCGGTAACTAGGATTATATAAGGGTTAATGTCATTACTAAGAAGATATATAACGGTTACTAAAGAGACATTCACACAACCCTTCATGCGAAGATATTTCAGGTAGGGGTGGAGATGTTTATACAACTTCATTAGGACGCTCAAAGTATTTGTGACCACTGAATTCATTAGAAGGTGCTATAAATGTTTAGAGTACTTTATTCTGGCGATTTATCGAAACATTCATTTACCTCAGAGGAAGGAAAATTGGAAACCATTATGGTCGGGTTAAACAACTCTACCGGTGCTTGAAGTTCGCCAAATGTTCATTGGGCTAAATGTAGTGCTGCAGCACTTTGTCTGAGATTATGCATTGCCTGTAAGCTGTTTTTTACTTGTTATGTTCATTTGTTTGAGTTTTCAGTGTCAGTTCTATTTTCTGTTCTGTTTCATCTCAAAGCCATTGTAGTGTTGATGACGAGATATTGTTGATGAAATTTGGTATGGGCCCGAATTTTTTCAAGAAGTTAGAAGTTATGAAAGAACCAGCATAAAATTGGCAAAGGAATGCAACCATCTGACATTCATCCATCTTGCAAGAGATCGAAACCTAATTCCTAAAGGTCAGAGTGAAACTTCCTGTCAAAAGTTATAGAGCAGATAGGATTTCAAAACGGACAAGTCAAGCACTTATGAGAGAAAGACTGAATCAAAATCGATTCAACAAAGCCAGATATCTTACAACATGTGAGAACCTTAGATGTAGCATTCAATCAAAAACTTATGCTGAAGATGATGAAAATATTCTCGGAGCTATCAAACATAGCTATGAAAGAATATATGAACAACAAAAACAAGTCCAAAAAAGGAAAATAGAGAAACTTATGGAGGAGTCAAGAAAATATGAACCCTTAGATCATTCAAAAACCGTGATCTATTTATCTAATAGGAACTTAAGTGAAGATCAGATATCTCCCCTCAGCAAGGGTCTCAAGTTCTCTATAGCTCCTAAGACGATACCAAAAATTGAAATCATGTTGGCGGCAGAAGAAACTGCACAGAAAATTCGAGAATCGAAGAGTACAGATGGAAAATCAGAACCTTGTTAGACAGGAATAACAAAACACCTCTATCCAATATAAATAAAGCTGAACAGAGGGCATTAAAAGATCTTAACTCGGATAGTTCCATGAAGATACTTTCAGCAGACAAAGGAAACGCCACTGTAATTCTAGATTTTATTATCAAAAAATCAATGAATTATTAGAAGCAGGAAAATACAAAAGACTAAAAAAAGATCCTACCACCACAGTTAAAAACAAGATTTACAAAATCTTTTATAAATATCGAAATGAATATCCAGATCAATTCGTTAGATCAAGACTTACACCTCACTTCAGTAAACCACCACATTTATATGGTCTACCAAAAATACACAAAGCAAATATTCCTCTAAGACCAATTGTGAGTTCAAGAAATTCAGCATGCCACCAATTGGCTAAATTTTTGCTAAAAATTATATCACCATTAAAAAGTAATTCAACATCGATGATAAGAAACATGAAACACTTCATAGAAATAATGAAACATCAAGAAATCATGGAAGAAGACGTTATGGTCAGCTTCGACATTACCAGTTTGTTCACTAATATTCCGACAGATAAAACACTTATCATAGTTAGGAAAAAGCTTGAAGAAGATCAAACCCTTAGTGAAAGAACTACACCAAGCGAGAATGCAATTATGGAAATGCTTTCTATTTGTATTGAAACAACATATTTCCAATTTGAAGACATCTTTTATCAACAAGAATTTGGAGTGGCCATGGGTTCACCACTATCACCAATTTTAGCTGATTTATATATGGAAATTTCAGAACAGAGGGCATTAGAAAAATATGTACTTAAACCCAAACTGTGGAAAAGATATGTAGATAATACTTTCATTATTTGGCAACATGGAAGAGACACTATAGATGGATTCCTTCAATATCTAAACAATCAAGAGGAATCAATTGAATTCACAATGGAAATTGAGAAAGACAGACAACTTACATTCTTAGATGTACTCATACATAAACAAAATGGAATCCCAAGAACCACTGTGTATAAAAAGCCAACGAACACAGGACAATATCTACATTTTGATTCAAACCACCAACTAAACACTAAATTGGTAGTAGCAAAATGTTTATTTGATAGAGCAATAAATATTTGTTGCACTGAAGAAGACCAAAATGAAGAAATAAATAACATCTCGAAAACTCTTAGAAGCAATGGCTACCCCAAAAAGATATTAGAAAAAGCTAGACGAACAAGAGAAAGTCAGCCTGAACCAACAGATATAAATCAGACCATTAAAACCGTAATTCCTTATGTAAAAGGTTTGGCGGAGAAATAGAGAAGAATTGGAAATAGATTCAACATAACGACTGCATTCAAAACTCAAGACACTATCAGAGCTAAACTTACAAAAGTTGAGCCTAATAATGAGACACAAAGGACAAAGAACTGCATATATGATTTACCTTGCGAGTGCGGTAGATCTTACATCGGAGAAACTAAACGCCCTCTGAATGTACGAATAAAAGAACATCAGAAGCTTCTACGAGTACTAGACAGCGACAAATCCAGGTTGGTCCAACATGCTGTAGATGAGAATCATCGTATAAAGTGGGATGAAGCATCAATAATATCCAAAGAAGAAAAACTTGGAAGAAGAAAAATCAAAGAAGCCGCATTTATGAAAATAACACCTGATTCCATAAGTGCTCCATCTATAGATCTGCCAGAAGTTTGGACGCCCATAGTTCGATCCAACTTAAAAAGATCATCATATCACAGATGAGTATATAACATCGTTATTTTCTTTTATGATTTCTGTCAATATTGACTTTTTGAAAATTGATAATTCTCAAAAGGTTTTTTACTTTTTCTTCTTGATAAAGATAGAAGATGTCTATCGAAACGTCGGAAAACATTACATCCACAATAGATGATGGTAATAGCCCAAACAATCATTCAACATTGTAGTGTTGATACATTTTTCAATGATTTAAAACCTTCATTTTGTCTTCATATAAATCCATGAATAATCCCATACTTCAGAGGTATAATGCAGCCACCTTTAGCACATTATCTGTCATAAGTGTGATGTTCGTACGTTCTGCTTATTGGCCTTATGAATTTGGGATCTTTACGAGCTCTAGATTCGAAAATTTGAGTTATTTTGGCATAACGATGGTTGCTTAGTATACAAGCGTTTCAAGTAAAATGTCCTGATTCTCCAAGTATCTATTCATAATGATTTCCATTCATACAAATCTCCAAAGAATGTAGATTGGAAACGTAAATAACCAACCGAAAAATTCTGTCAACAAGTCGGTTCATCATGGGATGTAGTAAAGATAAATTAGCGTATCCGTCCAAACTTCGATATTGCCCGTAAAAAATTGATTTATATCACTTCTGTTCTGCCATAATTGAATTTTCCGTCTGTATCCGCGACTGGAAATCGATTGGCTCTGCGGAAAGTTCACGTTAATTGACGTACGAAATTCCGAGTCGGCTGTCAGACGCTACGAGTATGATTCAATTAGGGGGGTTAATTTCCGAGATTTCCAGAAGACAAACGGGGGTTCGATATAGGGGAAAAACTAGGTGGCTTCGAAATAAGTTGCGATAGTTTTCTGGATCAGAAGTTTAAGAAATTCGATTTTCACGTAGTTCATTTCACGTGAGAAATAATTTTCCAGTTCGTGATATAAAGGAAGTATGTCAGAGCTTTGGTGAGAGAAGAAGAGAGGAAGTAAAAACGTTGATTGTTCAAATCTCTACTGCAATAATGTGCTGACTGATGTGTTGAATGTAACCATTGACATAATTCTTTACACCGTTCCAGGAAATATATCGATGATCAATAAATATTATTATTAAATTCAAATTGGTTATCCAAAATTATATTTTTAAAGGCTTAATTGGTGGTAGCATATTATTATTCTCATTCAAGTCAAGTTCCTCATCCTTTATAATATTTATATATATGTATAGGATCTGGCATTTTCGGAGTTACCGGAGGGCCAATTCAGTGTGCGTTTTTAGGGTGACGTGATTTATGTGACCACTAAATGGGTCGCTCAAGCCTGGATTGTGTTTTGAAGTCATAAAACTTTCGAAGGTTTGATACTTCGAAAAGGGATTCATGTGAGATTTAATGGAAGACACTTGTGACTTGTGATGAGAAAAGACAGATTGTTTAGCGGGCGGACTAAGGTTAATATTATTCGTTAATAGTCAACCAATAGGCAGTTTAGGGGTGTGAACGACATAGCAGTGGAATTAGGAAAGACGGAATGGGGACACACTCAAGATTACTTGAGTAGGGATCAAGATCAAGAGTTTAAACGCTTAGACGATGAGAAGAAGAGATTTAAATTGAGTTAAACCATTAAGTCGTGCGAAAAGATGGTGTTTGGCAAGACTAAGACGTAGTTACCAGAGTGAGTATTAACACGGTAGTTTCGGAACTTAGACGGACACTCAGAATCGGCCTTTTCATTTGTATTTGAAGTTAAGTTTATTTATGTGTTTGTGAAAATAAACTGTAAATGGAAAAGCCGTTTTTGTTTCGACGTAAGAGAATATTAGTAGGTACACAGCTACATCGAGAACTGGAAAACTGGAAATTAAATGGTGTAGAAAATATAACAATCCGTTATATTCGAGGTACACCAAAAATTGTTTCCCTCTCAGAAAATCGTCGACTTTCTGCAAAAGACGATCACCTGGCTGTTTATTATCAGAATGTAAGAGGTTTGCGTATCAAGTTCTCCAATTTTATGAAAAATGTATGTGTCTCCACGTATGATATCATCCTGATAACTGAAACGTGGTTTGAGCTTCAGCTGAGGGATTTTAATATTTTCAGGAATGATCGTTCTTCTTCAACCAGCGATAAGTTGAGGGGTGGATGCTGTCTGATTACCGTGCGGAAAAGTTTATCTGTCCAGTGCGTGACTCGGGTTCAAGTGTCCGTAGAAGATCTGTTGGTGGTTGTGACGATCGGATGCCAGAAGTTCTTGTTTGTGACAGCTTATATACCCCTCAGATGACCGTGTCTTACCAGAAAATCACTGCGAGAATGTCGAAGCTGCGGTTGAACAGTTTGAACCGAACGGAGTAATCATTATTGGTGACTATAATTTGCCTTACATTGTGTGGCCCAACGACCAATCCAGATTGTCTGTTGAGTCGGGTTTGTGTCAGCGTTCTCAGGTTTTGCTTGAGTCATTCAGTTTACTTAATCTATACCAGAATAATTCTGTATTAAATGTCGGGGGTAGAATGTTAGATTTATATCGAATAAAGAGAAACATATAAGATGGAAAATCAAGGAGGCAGCTTTTATACGATTAGCTTAGGATCCCGTAAATGCAAAATCAATTGAGTTACCGGCAGATTCGAGAATAAATGTTCAGAGCAACTTGAAGAAGTCTTCTAACCACTGAAAAGTGCAACTTTTGATCTAGCTTTTAGAAGTGTGTCGAACTAGATATTTATTGAATATTGAAGAATTTTCCATTATTTCGACCTTTTTGAGAGCTTGACAACGACAGAAGGCATCTGTCGAAACTTTGGTGGTAAGGACAATAAGAGATGGTGGTTATTGCCCAAAACATAACTCTACAAAACGACCGAGTCCAATTTCTCCCAAATATCACAAAAATAAATACGTTTGGGCAAATCTGTAAGCACTTCGTTCAAAGAACTAGAACAAGACTCATGTGGATGATCTGGGGAAGACAATTGACTATAAAATCTGAATAAAACTCCAACCAATGGTTATCAATGTTACCCTTCTCTCTGAAGCCGTAATTCTCAAGAAAAATGTACAACAAGACTACGAAATTTACGTTCTTCAAAAGAGAGAATCAGCCTTCGCATATCCCACAAGCAAGTGTAATGAAGACAAGAGGACTTCGGACAGCGCAACGAATAACCCGGATTCCACCCCTTGTCGCGGCTTCTATGAGCCGCAGAGAGAGGATCGAAGATAAACCGCCGAATTCCCCGGGAAACCTCCGTAACAGATGGAGCGACCATCGGTGGGAGTTTCGCCTTTGTTTCTGACATGTTCCTACTTGCCAAAGATCGTACGTAACGAGAAAGGATCTTAGATCTGTCAGAGAAGTTCCCAAAGTTATCGCTGTGGAATTGCAGCTTGACTCTCTTGCCAGCTGCAGATATTCAAACGACTTGGAGTAAAGCATTATAGTAGTGAGGTTAATGCATAGAGTGTAATCAGAATATGGAAATATGTTCAGAGTATTTCCATATAAATAAGAGAAAATGAATACACAGATTGGTTCTGAATTAATGGAAAATATATGTAGGAATTGATTTCATAGGGTAAGAGCCGGTTTACATGCGGCATTCAACGAGCATTTAACGTGCATTTCATCCTACGTTACCGAATGACTTAGAGTCGTGAAGTTCAGGGATGCTTGTAGGTCCCTACCAAACATATCTGATTGATTTGATCACAGGAGGAATGTGCCCTTAAGGAAAATCATTGAATACAAATGACATATTAACTGATTCTTTTGTTTAGGGATGCAGACCCCCTTGTCAACATGAAATGATATTAATCATTGATGTGGAAACAATGCAAGGAATGATATCATTTAATAAAGTACAAGGAAAAAATGTATACTGAAATCAAGAATCATGAATTCTTGAAATGTTATAGTTGCTCCGAGTATATATTGATTCCGAACAAGTATAATTTGATGTGCTTGGATATCATGTCCATTACTCTAAAAATATATACTCCACTGCAGAATAAAATGCCCTAATCTAGTTAATGGATTTCTCACTCGGAATAATCCAATGCTACCAATATGAGAGCCTACTTACGTATTTCAAGTACCTATATGACACCTCTGATTAAATAATATGAAACTGTTGATTAGCGAATTCGAGTTATACTCATTTTATAGCATACATTCAAATATTTGGTTTCCCCATGACACTTATTTCAATTGAAACTGAAGAATTTTCGTTCCTTTTCATTAGTTTACCCAGTCGTGTAGCGGAATTTAGGCACTAGAAATGAGTGCCTTTGTATATATGTCTCGAGCGAACCCACTCAACGCGGTAGTGGTTCTTTGATGAATGTTTACGCATTCGATGACCACTGGAAGTCGTTGAATTGGGAGTAATGTTTTGTCGTATGAATTTACAGAGGAAGTGAGGCCGGTTCGGTCTTGGAGATAGATATGGTACTTCTTCTGGGCTTGTCTGGAAGTTTCGCCTCATTCTTTATTGAGACTGGCGGCATCCTTCAAGATTTCAATGGCATAATGTGCGAATGATGGGCAGTCATCCCTAAACCGGTTCACAGTTGCAGTTGAGGTCTAAATTCTCTAGGGCATCCTACGTCAATCGTGCATAGCTCGCTCCATTAAAACGATAGCTCTTCGGTAGTGGATGATTTTATTAGGAAACTGAATTTAATTGCATCTGTTTTTTATTGATTGTATTTTGATTTTCAATTATTAAGATCATTCCTGAAACTATTTTTTTTCGGTAATTTCTTTCTGTTTTCAATAACTTCACGTCTTCGAAATATAATTCATAGTCAAGGTTAAATGCGTGGGATGCTAGTGTTCATCGTACTAGACGTTTTGACTGACCCTGAAGAGTCATGTGGTTTATGAGATCAACATGAATACAGTTATATAGGACCAACACAGTGGATTAAAGCGAGAATGTTATCACACAAATCGAAGATCACATATGTCTATTTCTAGGCTGATTCACTTCATGGAACTTCATATTCAGTGAATAAACAAGGCAAAATTTCATGTGAAACCAAATGAATAATATTGTATTCCAGAGACCCTGATGAAGAAATAAAATGAATTCGAAAGCTTGGCAAACAATGAAAAGTTTTCTAGAAAAACGAGTTGTTTCACACTTAACTTCTGCGAATAAAAATGGATGAACCATTTATATGTTAATCTAACGCGCTCGAGAATCTCAATAATATTTTATTTTTCACTTTGTACATTATTTGTTCGTTTAACCTTAGGAATGGTTGCTATAAATAACTCATAACGCCCTAGGACTTTTTTGGGTGCCTTATGGATTATTATGCCCGCTCGTTAGGCGAGAAGGAAAAGCTAAAATGAAATTATTTATTTCCCAGAATTTTGGCACTAATAGAGGTGACTACTCAACAAACTACATAGACCAGGGTCAAAGCCTACAAAAATGGTAAGAAATGAAAAAAAATTACAGTAGGATGAAGCCCATTAGAAAAGCAAGGAAATAAGATCAAAATGAAAGGAAAAATAAATTAAGGTCGAGTTCGGGAAGTGGAAGGGGGTGAGTTTTTAATGGTAAAAAATGGTTTGTCTTGATTTCCGGCAAAACTACAAGTCCTATGGAAAAAAGTTGAATGGCAAAGTTGTAGGCAATAAAAAGATCTACAACTTTTGTATATGCCGATTTTTCACATATCCTCAAAATTTAGGAGAAAAATTCAAAATATCAAGTTTTTGGTTTTTTTCAAAAAAAAATTTTTTTTTACGAAATTTGGTAAAAACTCACCTCATTATGTCCCAAATACACTGTAATTTATTTGATTAAAATTATTTATTTTTTCGTTTCATTTTAATTCAATATCAAAAAAGCACCGTAATTTCCAATCGAAAATTCTGACGTCAAAATATCACCTTTTGGGGGTTTTTGTTCGCTGAAATATCTACTTCCTGATGGTGTAAAGAAAAATATACATTACTATAGGAAATATTCTTAGAAAATGCAAAAAATTGAAAAAACCTCAAATTCAAAAATTTGACGATCGGCAGTAAAAAAGATATGGAAACTTACTTACAATACGAGCTTGCACCTTTTCCATTGTCACTTTTTACAGAAAATGGCCTAGGGAAAATTTTAATCTCAACTCTACGAATTATTTGTGAGTGTGAATCGACCAACGCATTCTGACAGCATTATGCATGTCGTCGACGGTAGATTTTTGCTGCACAAAGTAATTTGGCAGGAAAATGAAACGATGGAAGAGATCATTAATAAATATTTGCGCTATGTAGAAAAACATTACGCAGCAAGCAGTTATATTGTCTTTGATGGGTACCCTGAGATTAAGAAATCAGCTACTGTCTCAACAGTACCAGCAGCTACTTCAACTAAAAGAGGAGAACGTAATCGTAGAAAAACCTCAGACAGTATTCCAGAGTTCGATTATCAGAACCATACAAAAATACCATTTTCGCAAAAAAAAAATTTTATCTAACGAGAAAAACAAGGACAAAATAATTAAAAGTTTAATGAAAACATTACAGTCACAAGGATTTTCCTGTAAACAAGTTGAAGAAGATGCTGATGCCGACATAATTATGACCTCGATAGAAGTTGCCAGAGATACCAATAAAACTGTTATAGTTGTTGTGGGTCAAGATATTGATCTTTTGGTTCTTTTAAATCAATTAAATCCAAAAAATCATGACATTTATTTTCTCAAACCAGGCTTTGGAAATGGAAAGGATCTATTTTCCACGTCTAATAGTTTCAAACACGAATCCTTCAAAAATGTTGTTGCATTTCTGCATTGTTTTTCTGGTTGCGATACAACATCTGGATTTGCCGGAGAAGGAAAGAAAAGTATCGTTAATTCTATATTAGACGCAAAAAATTTGTCAAATTTGGCCAATGTTTTTTACGAAAAAGATGAAAGTAAAGAAAATATAAAAAAAATGGATTACAATTAATCAAATCTATTTATAAATGTGAAAAAGAAAGAATAACACTGAATCAATTAAGGTTTCAAAAATATCAATTGGCAAATATTAAATCATCCTTTATTTTGGCAAACCTCCTACCCACAGAACGAGCAGCAGAACAACATTGTTACAGAGCATATTATCAGCTTCAAACTTGGTTGGGTAACGAATTGACAGCAACAGATTGGGGCTGTATGAGATTTTCTATGACATGAATGTAATTCGAGTAAAATAAATAAATTTTTTAACTAAAAAAAATTGCAGCAATCACATTTTTTTTATGAAATTGTACATAATGATTGAAAAAAAATTTTCGCATTTGAGGTTTTTTCAATTTTTTGCATTTTCTAAGAATATTTCCTATAGTAATGTATATTTTTCACTATCAGAAAATGAATATTTTTGATCAAATAAATTACAGTGTATTTGGGACATCATGAGGTAAGTTTTCACCAAATTTCGTAGAAAAAAAAAATCTTTGAAAAAGATATAAATAAAAAACCAAAAACTTGGTTGTTTGAATTTTTCACCTAATTTTTGAGGTTATGTGAAAAATCTGCAAATACAAAAGTTGTAGATCTTTTTATTGCCTACAACTGTGCCATTTAACTTTTTTCCATATGACTTGTAGTTTTGCCGGAAATCAAGATAAACCATTTTTTACCATTATAAACACACCCCCTCCCACTTCCCGAATTCGGATCGACCTTAATTTATTTTTCCTTTCAATTTGATCATATTCCCCTCATTTTCTAATGGGTTTCATCCTACTGCAATTTTTTTTGTTTCAAAAATTATCTACACTGGTCTAACAACAAACAATAATAATTTAGATTAAATGAGCAGTTTTTGAAATTGCCGGAAAGATTATTTACTCGTGAATCTAAAGATTTTTTTGAAATCTCTGAAGCGAAAACTTGACGACAACTACTTGGGAGTCCTCTTCTCACAAAAGAAAGAACCACCTGAAAGTTCATTGGAGTCTGTAACCGAATTCGCAATCATCGACGATACTTTTTATTGGAGGAAATGCTCTGACCTATTGTTACGGCATAAGGTTCGTTAAGGTAAAGAACAAGAAAAAAATATTCTATGGTTGAGTGACTGTATTGTTGTCATTGAATTTTCATGCCAACCTAAAATTTAATCAATGTTGGCAATGTTATAAAAACCAATATTCTGAATTTGAATATACAAAAAATAGAAATTCTTATAAAAAAAAGTGATAAGCGATCAGACAGCTTCGTTTTTCCTTCTGGAATCTTCCATTTTCTTTTGATAGATTATTCTTGGCGAATCTTAACGCAATTTACGGATCTAATCAAAGAAGAATTTATTACAAATTTAGTTTCTAGTTTTGGAATGATTTGATTACATTCAAAACTACTCTTCGAGAGGATTTGAAAACTACTTTCGCATAAATCCTCCTTATAACTCCATAAGGTGGAGATCTCTATATTAACCCACACTCCAACTTTGGTAAGTAGAAGGAGACTAAACGGAAAGTGTTCAGTAACATATTTGTTGTCTTGCTTTTAAGGCTTCTTATTTCCTCCTATCTGACACCATCCCTGCAACTCAGTTATTATTATTGGATTCTTCGGTAAGCTGTTCAACTTGAGGAACAGTACCCACTGTCGTTCATCATAGTCTGCCCACCAACCAACCCTAATAACAAGGTTTTGCTGCAACCCCTTTGTCTTTGCTCTGGAAAGTATCCTACAACCTGCTGAATCACCATCAATACCCACTACAAGGGCTTGGAAAACACTCTACGAGCACAGCATTAATGATTTGATTCCTTATTTTTTCTGTCATATTAATTTGCACATTTGGAACAGAACTGTTAGTACTTACAGACGTCTATAATACAATTGGCCAAATGAGTTCATATGAATTGTGTTGATATAAATTTCATTAAGCGTTTATAAACTTATGCTTATTCAGTCAACGATAAATAATCCAAACTCTTATTATCTGTGGGTCAGTTTATATAGCCCAATAGTTTCAGTTGTTCTGGCCCACCTCTTTAAGAGTATATTCATCTAAGCTACAAGACAAGATTATAATTGGAGAGAGCAACTAGATAGTTTCATTTTACCCACCACCTGAGATTCATTTCACTACATTTTCCACCAAAACGAGAATAAGAAGTGATTTATTTGTGACTTGACAAACCGATATTATTTTCTTCCTTCTTTTCTTAAAGTAGTCTGACACTATGTAACATTGTGCCATAGATGCACTCTTCCATTTTCCGTGCATTTTCAAGGTTTTATACGATGCAGCGGCCTCAGTTAAAAGAGTTGCTGAAGTCCGTCTCAAACAATGTCCTGTATATGCCTTGGCATTACCCAATTTTAGGTATTTGGCGATCATCGAAGGCACACTTCCTATTTTACTTTTGCCAATAGGTTGGACAGTGCGCCAACCATTTCGGAACGTGAGGAAAAGTCTGAGACTCTTCACACCACTGGGTCTTATGGATATACTCTTTCTGACCTCAAAGCTCCTATTTTTCCTTCCTCTGTAATACTAGATCCCTTTGACATACCGGTTTAAGTTTCGGGTATTTCAACAAGTAAAGAGCAACCCTTCTTTAATAAATCTTTAATAGACATTTTCACCAATTCATCTCTTTTCAGTCCTCCAAAAGCGCCCATTATTAAAACTACCTTATGTAAATGATTAATTTCATGAGGGGCTTCATTGATAAACGTATGAATTTGATCTGCTTTGGATTTTTTTAGAACTTATCTTTCAGACTTCATTTTCAAGAACGCTACTAGCCAGGAAAATGTGGAAATATTGATATTTTCATTGACAATCAGTGTAGATTTCAAAATAGAATATTTTGTCCACAATGACGCAGGACAAAAGTTTTGAGACTTAAATTTGAATAAATTGAACGCATAAACAAAATGGAGAATAAAATAGCATACCTATTTTTGAAATGACTCCAATAACACTTTCTCATCTATGGAAATTTTTTTATTTTTCAACTTCCATTGATAAAATATTTTGTAATTATGTTCGTTAATTGTTCAGATTTCTTCTGGTTATAAATTATATTTGGTTTCGATTGCATTTTTAATTATATAGTATTATTTAGTAAATTACCATTCATTTCCATTTTTTCCATCGAAGAAAACAATAATGACATCAACTTATATAATGACAACAAATCGAACTTCGAAATATTAATTAACAAACGCCATCGTTACAACTAGAAGTTAAATCGGAAGAGAATCATAGGAACAATCGATTTTTATTGTAATAATATGATCACTTCGTGAAAAATTAAATCATGTATGCACCCGGAGCGTTATTATATCATAAATCCATTAGGTCCTAATGCCCCTCAGGCTGAATTTTTCCCTCCAGGCGTTACGATCTATACGCACTCGGTGCATAAATAACAATTGAAGACTCACACGATTCAAATTCTAGTAAATACCAGAGCTGTGCCAAAGCATTGTGCTTAGTGCTCGTGAAAGCACTCTAAGCACTTTAGTGCTTCCGAGCACTGTGCTCGCGAGCACTTTTCAAAGGCTAGTGCTTAGTGCTTGTTTTTCGGAGCACTCTCGCGAAAATCTTAGTGCTTAGTAATCCGCTAAGCACTAAGCCTTTCCGAATTCTTGAAGTAGGTTCAATATAAGCAGGTATGGTATTTGATTTTTTTATGTGAGCAAAGATAATATGATCGTTTTGAATTAATATTCAGTATTTCTTCAGTCACCATTGATTTGACTTTATGGTTATGAAGGCCAGAAAATTTTTGTTTTTGCGCGCTTGTTACTAGTGGAACAGGCGGGTTATCGTTCTGTCCAAATGTCTGTTATTTCCGAATATCGAGCCGAAAATGGTTTCAATCCATTGGGTTCGACTTCTTGATGGAGAAACCTTGGTCAAATTTAAGTAGGTCAGGCTGGCCGGCCCTCCGATCGTATACTCTCTATCTTCCGAAGGAGATGACATAGAGTTTTCATTTTTCAGAATAGGTTGATCGTTCAAATATCTCGGTCAAGGTCGTTATTGGGCCAAATCCATCGTTAGTTATTAGCATTCAAAATTTGATTTTCGCCTAGAATATTCATCTGATCAATTTATAATTTAGAAGGTGTTTTAATGATGTTAAATTAAATGGTTTTCCAAATTTCGAGATAATCGCCACTCTAGAAAATTTAGCAAAAATTCCCAAAAAATTCTTTTATTAGAACCGATTCTTTATAAGATATTCGTCAGATATCTATGATGTTTCTATGGACGATATTGATTTCCTGAATATAATTAAATTTCATCAATCCTGAAAATATATTATAATTTTATGGATCCGAAAGCGAATAGATTGGAAATTTTGAATTCTCATTCCTTGTTACTATAAGCCTTCGTGTCTCATCACAAAAAAGGGATCCAAAATAGGAAAATTTCTATAAACAATCTGATTATCAGATACATTTAATTTCATAACGATTTCTGGATGAAATTATATGGTATTCATCAAAATGTGTTTTGTGCATTGTAGGTCAAATGCTTATTTTTCAATAATTTATGTTTCCATTGATGACACTTCATGAGTCTGAAGTTGTTTAAGGGCTAAATTGTGTTCGTATAAATGCATGTTTATATCGTATCACTTATAGAACAAACGCGTTGAGACTGCTTTGCAGCATTTTCAGATTTTTCACTTATATGCTCCATCCACACTAAAACGAACAATGCATCACATCAGTAGTCTCAAACGTCAGAGAGCGAAAACGGTAGAAATACTTTGAGCAAATTTGTAGATTCCAACTGAAAAATGGTAAACGAAGAAAACCATATTCTTAAATAAACTTCATTCATTACTGGTTCAAATGGTGGGAATTCGAATAGATGTGAAATAAAACGAAAATTCGAACTAGACTAGAATGATTTATTGCACAAAATTTTCTGTACTCTTTTTCACAACATCATCACTGATTAAAATGGATATTACACCATAATAAAAGAAGATCGATGAGCTCTTTTAAAATATTGTAAACAAACGAATATTTTCACAAAAACGTTAGACCAAACTGCCGTTCCCAATTGTGAATTTTTAAGCCAGATGTTCTTTTTATGACCCATCAATTTTAGCACTCTTCGGAATTTCCGTCGGCAATTTTGTTGATTATTTGGAAAGTTTGTGAAACGTTCAATTGGGCCCTAAGCTCACGGAGACATTTAAATACACAAAACCAGGGTTCAATAACTACCTTATCAGTGGCACTCGGTAGGTAACCGGTAGTTGTAAAATTCGAAAGTTATGGCAATCCTTGAAACACAGCCCTCATTTTTGCTCGCTTGTTTCTAGGGGAACAGCGAACTATCGTTTTACCCAAATGTCTCAATCGATTGGGTTCGACTTCCTGATGAAGAACATTTGAGTATGCCCGGACGCGGGCCCTCCGGCTGTTTACTCTCTATCTTCCGAAGTAGATGACCTAGAGTTTTCATAATTTCAAATCCATCGAATAGTTTAGCATTTGAAAGTTGATTTTCGCAATAATTCCTAAAATATTCATCCGATCAATTCGTACCTTGGACGATTTTGAAATAAAAGGGTTGGCCAAATTTCGAAGGAATCGACACGGTTGAAAAAAAACATTTTTTTCAATACTCGATATCTTATCAGATATTCCTTCGAAATCAACAAGAATTCGTACATAAATCGAGATTACCGATAATTTGTGTGCCCCAGAATTTTACCGTCGTAACTGAGTTTTTGAATAAAACAAATCAGTTCTAGTGTGAGATTCAAACCCGGGAGGGTGGAAAAAATTAATATTAGGTAGTAATGAAAATGTCAAAAATGAATCTACTTCAATAAACAATTCGAAGTGACATTTTTCAACTACATTGAATGCGAAAAGCACTAACGTATTGTCACTTTAATCCCAATCAGAATATCTAAAGCATTAAAAAGCATTGGCGTGTCAAGATTTTTTTACTAATAAGGAATAATGCATAATTTTGGTGCTCCAGAAAAACTGAAAACTTCATATTTCTTGGGCTCTGAAAGCACTTCTAGAGAAGTAAAATTCATTTGCCAGGACATTTTGACATTTTCAAGCAAAAAGCTCACCCAAATTATCTTCTGAGAAACCATACTTCTGGGTAATATTCCACTGGACTAATAAATAATATTGAACAAGCACTCAAGGAAAAGATCATAATTGAATGCAATTTGAACACTCCGTGATAAAGAAAATTTCATCCTAAAATGTTTTGCAATCAATTTTGTTCAGTACCAAAGAATACCGAATGCTGAAAATAAAGTTTCAATATGTTAGTCTGTGATTAAAGACCTCAAAATAAGTAAGACATTTCAGAAAGTGGTTTTGAAGATGAAGCGATATTCTGTAGTCTAGTTAACTACTAGCGTAACCTAATACAAAATTCGATTTGATTTAATTTGCCAGATGTCCTATCAACATACAATTCAAATATTCCTCAATCAGTTCACTGGAAGAAATCTCAGCTGGTCACAGACAACATATCCCTTGTTTATTATGAGGGACCTAGAGTTTTCATTTTTTCAGAATAGGTCGAGTGTCCAAATATCTCGGTCAAGTTCGTTATTGGGCCAAATCCATCGAATAGTTTAGCAGTTAATAACATTAATTTCTTGAATATTCATCCTATCCATTCGTAACTTAGAGAATGTCTAGATAGCGTTAAAAGGAAGGAGTGTGCCAAATTTCGAGAAAATCGTCATGAGAGAAAATTTTTTAAAAATTCCCAAAATGTTTTTTTCAATACACGATATCTCATAAGTTATTCGTCAGATCACAACAATTTAGGGCATTTATGCAGGGTATAGGTACCTAACATATTTTAAAATTTCATCGTCATAGCGTACAATCTCCAGAAGATATAAGAGTTTTTCTGAAAATGAAGTCACAGATTATATTTCTATCTATGAATTCACATCACATCAACTATAAATCTCTTTGATGGTGGTTTTAATTTTATGACAAGTTGTCATAATGAGTGAATGTTGAGCCGAAAATTAAACTAATTCTGTGGGTTCATTTTTATGACAAACATGTCTAAAATACTGGTGTGTGCAGTTGTCATATTTTGAATGGAAATGTCATTATGAATTTTACGACAAGAGGACTATTTTTTTCCCAAATGTCTGTAATTTCTGAATATCGAGCTGAAAATGATCGCCATCGGTTGGATTTGACTCGTGATGAAGAAACGGTGGTCCAATTTGAAAATGTTTGGCTGAATATTCTCTATCTTCCGAAAGAGATGAGATAGAGATTCCATATTATTAGAATTAGTTTATTATCCAAATATAAGTCAAGTTAGTTATTGGGCCAGACCTGTCCGATAGCTCAGCAATTATGAATCTGAAATTCGGTTATAATTGATGACACTCAACTACAACAACTTATATATGGTATAGAAATGTGGAAAGAATGCCAGATCGAAGAATTTGCTGAACCGTAAGTTCACTCAACTTCCATTTAAGATATATGTTTATTGATTCTTTCACACTCATTGTGCTGGCTGATTTTGAATCGCACTCTTTTTAAGTCTGAGAAAAGACTTTAGAACAAGCGCGTAAAAGCTCCTGATCTCACGTCAGTGCTTTCCACATTTTTTCAGTAATGTGTTCTCGCTTATAAAATAATTGGTCCTAGATTATCAATTCAACTTTATGCATTGATTAGGAACAGGCATTCAGATTCAGATCGACGAATAAGATTAACTAGTACCAGAATGTAAATTGAATGCATGCGTTTCACTAAACAAATAAAATGGCTTTTGAGTTTTTCCCAGTCTCGAAATCATAATTTTAGATATGTCGATGAAGCTAAAGAGTTCTCATTTCAATCAAACAACATTACATGAAATAGTTCCCACTAAAGTGCTAAATGCTTAGTGCTCGAAATATTCAATTACTTTTGCAAAAGTGCTCGGTAATCCGGAGCCTTCTGTCGAAAGCGGTGCTTAGAACTCGAGACTCGAAGCCTTTTTTTTCGAGTGCTTAGGGCTTAGTGCTCGAAGCACTTTTTTTCGGTGCTTAGCACAGCTCTGGTAAATACTATGGCTCATCTATGGGTCTTTCACGAGGAACCTCACCCCTATTTATACGGGAAATTACTGAATGTATTTTCATGAAATTCATCACTTATAAGTATTTCACGATGCTGATGAAATCTGAAATATTTTCAAGGCATGAGCACCTCCGGTTTTTCGGGAAATGACGTCAACTTCCCTTTTTCAAATTACAACACCATTTTTTCATTGCAGAAATAGATTCCTTAGAAAATTTCAAATTATTTTGATGCAACATTTTTCAGTTTTGGTTGGAAAATTCTCTCTGAGCGGGAAAATTCGAAAAAAAAATCGAAAATAGAGCCCCGCTGAAACAAGAATAACTTCGAGGTTTTTGGATGGAAAATTTTCATTTTTGGCATTTATCAAGATGTAAAATTGATGTCTTCACTTTATAAATCGAAATCGCGATTCATGATACAGGGGGTGAAAAAATCGCTTTCAAAGTTAGGGATGACAAAATCGTGAAAAATCAATATTTTCAAATTAGAACCCCATTTTTTTATGGCAGATATTGAATCTACGTTAAAAAATGATATGAGTGTATGCATCACACCCTTGCCCTAAAGTGGATATCATCTGAGTTATTCACAAAAAACTGTTTTTCGTCTTGAAATTTCTTTTCCCTTCACGCCAAAAAGATAAAATTTTCAGGAACTGTTACTTAAACCATGTTTTAGATTTTACTACCCTAATATGCAAGAGAAAAAAGTTACAGGTTGTTCCGAAATAGATAGCGAATTTGGATTCGAATTTGTATAGGAAACCTCTTTATTTCAACTAATCAGCCATCGGTTTTCTCTCCAGTGATAAATGAATAATTTCTTATGAACCATATGCAAAAACTTACCATGTTTTGCATCCTTTTTTTTAATGATAGATATCCTTAATTACATCTGCCAAATTCCTCTTTATTTAGTAGCATTTTGTGTTTACTATTAATTTGGTGATAATTCGTATTAAGTTATAAAATCGATCACTATGCTTAATTTTACCAATGAAGATTATTTAAATCTCATTCTACTTCATGGAGAATGTAATAAAGTTGTAGATAGAACGATTCGACTGTTCATTGAGAGGTTTCCTGACCGACCCAGACCAACGAGATCAACCATTAACAGAACCATGACAAACTTGAGAAATGTCGGATCTTTCGTTAAGAAAACTATACACAGAGAAAAAAGTGTAGTAGAAGATGAGAAAAACGAAATAACAGTTCTTGCATATTTTCGTGTGAATCCTCAAAATTCTCTCAAAGATGCCGAGATTGCTCTGGGATTACCTCAATCGACTGTTTGGAGCATATTAAAAAAGCATAAAATGCACCCATATCAATTCGTCAGGAGAACAGAGTTTTCCGAAGCTATGATGATTCGATTTCAAGAGAATGAAAACTTTTTGGATCGTATAATTTGGACAGATGAATCTAAATTCACAAAGAATGGTTCCTTCAATAGGCATAACAGTCATTATTGGGATGAAGAGAACAACTACCACTTCAGACAATGGAACTTTCAAGAGACCTGGAGTTTCAATGTTCTTTGCGCCATCAAAAATAATGCAATTCTCGATGTTCACATTTATGATGGGACTTTAACTGGTAAGATAGAACACTACACATGTTTGCATTATTTAAAGAATGTTCTCCCTTAGGAAATAGATATTCTTACATATTGACTCAAATAATTGAGCTGCTAGTACAGAACCATAATGACTTATGGTATCAACAAGATGGCGAGCCTCCACACAATTCACACAATGTGTCAAATATCCTATACAGGCTATTTGAAGATCGATGGTTGGCGAACAATGGTCCACATCTCTGGCCACCACGTTCTCCCGATTTAACACCTTTAGACTATTATGTTTGGGGTAGGATAAAAATATTGTATACTCAACTCCCTTGACTGATAAAGAGTACTGCATAGAACGAGTCCGAAATGCGTTCAGGTTTGTTTAGATTTTTAGATTCACAGTTTCGAAACTCAATTTGATTTTTAAACACTTTTGCAGATCTCTTTCTCCCGATGAAGTAAGAAGAGCAACGCACGAAGCATTCCTGAGACGTATAAATAAATGTCTAGAAATTAACGGTCAAAACTTTGAGCATCTTTTCTAAATATAACTGCGAGAGTTTGCCATGGTTCTCCTAATAGTAACTTGAAGTCGGTTTCAAGAAGGGGTGAAAAATCTACAGCATGGTTCAAATAAAAGTTCCTCAAAATTTCATCTTTTTGACGTGAACGGAAAAGAAATAGCTGAAAATTCAAGACGAAAAACAGTTTTTTGTGAATAACTCAGAAAATATCCACTTTAAGGCAATGGTGTGATGCATACACTCACATTATTTTTTAACGTAGATTCAATATCTGCCATAAAAAAATTGGGTTCTAATTTGAGAAAAATGATTTTTCACGATTTTGTCATCCCTAACTTTGAAAGCGATTTTTTCACCCTCTGTATCATGAATCGCGATTTCGATTTTTAAAGTGGATACATCAATCTTACATCTTGAAAAATCCCAAAAATGAAAATTTTCCATCCAAAAACCTTATTATTCTTGTTATTCTTGTTTCAGCGGAGCTCTATTTTCGATTTTTTTTTCGAATTTTCCCTCTCAGAGAGAATTTTCCAAGCAAAACTGAAAAATGTTACATCAAAATAACTTGAAATTTTCTTAGGAATCTATTTCTGCAATGAAAAAATGGTGTTGTAATTTGAAAAAGGGAAGTTGACGTCATTTCCCGAAAAACCGGAGGTGCTCATGCCTTGAAAATATTTCAGATTTCATCAGCATCGTGAAATACTTATAAGTGATGAATTTCATGAAAATACATTCAGTAATTTCCCGTATAAATAGGGGTGAGGTTCCTCGTGAAAGACCCTGTATATGTATATCTTGGAAGTGCTGTCTAATAATCGACGATTATATGCGGGATTACGCCTAATCTGACAACAGAATCATTTTATTTTCTTGCAAAAATTTTTCTATTTCTATGACATAACAGCCAGTGTGATCGCTTTTATGATGTAATTTTTGGAGATAACGAAATAATTTTTTCTATCGATAGTATTGTATGATGAATGGGATCGTAAAATACTAACGTTTTTAGTTTCAGCTCTGTATTCAATAAATTTTAAATTTGTGAAATGTTTCAGTTTCAGTATAGGCGGATCGGGGATGATAGGTGAATCGGGACACATAGGTGGATATGGACGTTTACTTTTATTTTTGCGTCCTTGTTCTAACATACAAAGAAGTTAAAGTTTTCATATTCTCAAAATAGCTTTGTTGTATACATATCTCGGCCATGTTCGTTATTGAATGGAATCGTCAGGATTATAGAATGTAGCCTGAAACTTCCTGGGGATAATTCTCAAATGAAAGCAAAAGCTGAGGCACACTCTTTCAGTGCGGTCAGGCGAAATTTTATCTGGATAAGATGAAGTGATATTTAGAATGTTTGAGAAATTGCAATTCAACCCGGTTTGAGTATGTCTAGGTGCAGGGCACCTAGGAAAAGTGGAAAAACAATTTGAAAAAATTTTTCTGTTAGTATTTTTGACATTACATTTTTGATATTACAAAATTTTTTGTAATATCTTCAATTCATGCTCTATAGTTAGATCTGTTGAAAAATACGCGCTGAAAAATTGTATTTCAGTTATCTCAAACTTCTTTTGTTTCAGGTACGTCTTCAACTGAAAAAAGGATTCAGTTCATGGACATCAACTTAATCCCTTATTTGCTTCCCTAGTTCATCTTGATATCAATGGTTTTGAGTGTTCATCTGATGGCAAGTATAACATGTAGTCTGAATTTAGCAAGACTCAAAAATTTGAGAACATATGTGACGGGCAGAAATGGACGTTAAATATTTTGCTTCACTAAAACCCTGTTGGAATTGAAAGGTTGTTTTGATAAACGGTATATTACTATCATATCACAGATATTGTGCAATATTTGTATCACACTGTCCTTGTCAAATCCCTGGAAAAGACTCCAGAACAACGGAACAAAAGCTTCGCGGTAGTACCTGCTAAATGTTTCATTACGCATTCTAACTAGTAAAGCTATTGTGCTGAGTGTATTGAGTGTTTAGTATGAGCACTAATTCCGTACAAAGAAAAGTATCGAATCGATATCTATTCTGGGTGCTATCATTTAGTAATTATAAGAAAGCGTATACAATTTTACGGTGTGTAATGAGGTTAAAATCTTCAACTTATCTAAATTTTTAAAATAGGCCGCAAAATATAATACTGAAGATCATGAATTATAGCTGAGATATTATTCCGAAGGACGGAAATCCGAAAGAACGACTTTTCCTTACCCAAAATATAATCCCCGTCACCTTCATCTGCAGAAATAAACTCCTGAAAAATAGCAGAATAACGTTGGCTCAAGACGGGACCCGTATAATCTAGATATAAATCTCCGTTAATAAACACCCTTAAAATTAGTAGATAAATCTCATCTGCAAGCTGCAACGCTGCGATAAACCCTTTGGGGGCGTTTTGATTCACTGAATCATTACACTTGCGATTTCGCCTGAAGATCCTATCTAAATTGGTTCCGTGAAATCCGGCATAGCGGTTTCTAGTTTTCCGGGTCGTCTGTCGGTCTTGAATGTGAATTCCGAAAATATGGTGACGTGAGAGCATGATTCATTTCCCTGGTTCGCAGTTTCATCTTTATAAATGTATTGATTTCATTCTGATATAGCTTGACCGAGTGGAATTTCGTTTTATTTTTTTCCATCGGTGAACAACTCTATTCCTGATTTATGAGAAACGTCTTCAATATTCATTTTTGCATTCAATTTTAACCAGTGCTGATTCACCAAAATTGACTATTAAAATACTGATATTGGGGCAGTAGGAACATACGTGGCTTCAATGTTTCAACGTATAAAATTCAATTGAAATCTATATCTTGTGAATTTCAATGAAAGTAGTAAAATGAGTATAGAATTCAACTTTTGTCAGACACGCGCAAAATGCATTTCCGTCTGTTATGATAAACAATAATTGCTCGTGAAATGATAAACTAATATGCGGTTGCTTTCCTGCAAAAGGTGATGTTAACCACTTTATGTCGAATTGATATAATACTCGTAAAAACGAATTGTTATTAATACTGGAATCTAACCATAATGAATGATTTTTTTTCTATTGCTATCGTTTTGCCCAAATGACTGTAGTTCTCAATCGGATAGGTTTAACTTCCTGATGGAGAATACAGTGATAAACTTGAGTATTCCGCTCAACCGGCCGTATACTATCAATATTCCGAAAGAGATCAGCTAGAGTTTTCATATTTTCAGAATAGGTTGACTGTCCAAATATCTCAGCCAATTGCCTTATTGGGTCAAATCCGTCCTATGATTGAGGAGTTAAGAGCATCTAAATAGGACACCATATAAACTTCTAGAATATTTTGTATTCCTCGGATAACAAAACCAGATCGGTCTGGAGTATTGAGGACTACGAAGTTGGGCGGAAAGAAATTTATAATAAGCCTATTACTCTGAACATCGGGGATTCGTTATGCTCGAACCCAACAAGTGTTGCCAATGAATTTGCCACATACCTCTCAGAAATAGCAAAAGCTAACCTGACACAAAAATATGGACCTGAAATTTCATCTGTGTATACCACAACTAACCTCTGCAACTCAAATTTCTATTTCTTTCCAGTGCAGTCAGCTGAAGTGCTTATAGCAATAAATAGTTTAGTAATATCATTTGATTGCAGGGTTCATTTCTACTATTATAAAATGTATTCTGGCAATGGTAGTCCACACCATACCATCATACAGGACATTACTTCACTTTTAATAAAAAACAACTTTCCTCTATCACAAATAAAAAAAGTAATAAAACAGCGTACACACAAATTATACAACACAGAAAATTCACCAAATAAAAAGAAGAACCCACTACATTCACACCAATACTGTACGTACCCTATCTATCTGAAAAAATAGAAAATATCTTAAAACCTTGCAGTAAAGTAAAAATAGCTCACAAACCACACATCCAAATTAAACATCTATATAGTAAATTAAAATCACCAACACCAGCAAACGAAACATCACATGTTGTATATAAGATTGAATGAAATAATTGTGAAGGCGTATACATAGGACAGACAGAGTAAAAGTTGAAGGATAGACTGAAAGGACACAAGTACTCCAAAACACCAACGGCACTTTACAGACACAAAACCGAGAATGAACACACTTGATGAACACACAATTATGACGAAACAGTTATATGGGACCGAGAACCAAATAAAAAATCTAGAGAGTTTCTTGAGATGATTCGCATAAAACAAAATGAGAATTCCATTAACGACAGATCAGATATTAGGAATTTACACAACATCTATTCCACTCTTTTGAATAATCTAAAATGAACAGACCAACAAACACAAAGAAGAAGAAATTAAATATGACGTGACACTTCTAGAATCAGTTGACATTATAACCTCAATGATATCCAACAAAATAAGTTGGGAAAATACTGAATATAATCTATTCTTTAAGGTACTATTATATTAGATCTCTATTCAACAAAATATTTTTCAATTTACGATACCTATAGATTGTTTGTTCGTTTTAATTGTTGTACTCGTATATTGTATGTGATATTTTTACAGGCTAGAAAAAGGGCACTGCACGAAACGTTGCCAGAATACATTTTATAATAGTAGAAATAAACCCTGAAATCAAATAATATTACTTAACTATTAAATGTACAGGGTAAATAATTCTATTCAACATATAGCAATAAAAGCACTGAAAAATAAAAAATTTACGGGATTCGATCATATATCAGCTAAAGTTCTTAAGGCAATATCTCCATATGTGTCTGTACATCTAACACATTTGATCAATGAATCGGTCTCTTCGGGTAGATTTCCATCTTCACATAAACATTCAAGTATTATCCCCATATACAAGAAGGGTGACCCTCAAAATATAGCATACTATCGCTCTATTTCTATTGTGAGTGCTCTATCGAAGGTGATTGAGAAGATCATCCTTGGTAGAATGACAGATTATTTGACAAAATTTGAATCAATCACAAATCAACGACATGGATTCAGAACAGGTCGATCCACTCAGACAGCGGCTGTCGGTTTCGCTGATATTGTATACAAGGCCCTAGATGATGGTCTATGTGTGGGAGGAGTTTTCTTTGATCTTACCAGGGCTTTTAACTGCATCTTGTTCAAATTAATTCGTATAATATAGGTTTCAGAGGAATATTTCTTGAGTGGATGCAAAACTACATTGCTGGTAGAACTATGTAAGTGAAGGTTGGCGAATATTGGTCGCATAAATGTGACTTTGAAATGGGCGTGCTTCAGGGGGGAGTTGTGGGACTTCTACTATTCCTACTTTTTCATCAATGATCTGTCTGATTCCCTGAAATTGGATGAAAGAACATTATATGTTGATGATACGTCTGTAGTTATCACAGTAGTCGATTTTCAGAGACTCACATCATTTTCTCACAGCGTTACGTTTGTTGTGAATAATTTATCTATTGAGATCAGGTACAGGAAGAATATAAAAGGTCTATAAGCTATAATATCCAGCAAACTTATGAATGAGCAAGTGGCAAATTGTGAGTGATGCTTAATTTTCAAGAATCTTAATTTTATTTTCAGTTGGGAGCATAATTAACTTGCAAAATTGAGTTGTACTGGGCGGTTGAACAGATTCATCATTGTAATGATATTTGATATGACATTGGGTATTTTAATTTATCTTTTGTTACATTGAATCACGAGGTTACATTGAACAGTACATTTGAAATCGTGTTCTGGATATCGCCTTCTCAATTTTTTTCTAATATTGTGAGATATTCTATTTGGTATATATGAAACTCATCGAACAAAAGCCTTCATCATTATCATTAAAATCATTCATTGAGTCTAAAAATGCTCTGTAATTCGAATCTTCAGCAAGGAAACATGTTGAAATACCGTTCACATTAACATCCATTGAAGGCTTCACACAAATCTTGAAAGCCAGGTAGACTCTCTTCAGAAATATATTTATATTCCTATGTGGTGGTCGATAGCATGTCATCCAATATATCTATATTCATATACTGTAGCGGAATACTTTCTATAGGTTTATTCAAGTTAGATATTTTCAGAATATTAATCCTAATAGACGTTTATGTGGCCTTAATATCATTTGTGACACACTATAGAGCTGTGATATTCTCGAAATCTGGGCACTTCTGTCCATCTGTGAGCACATTGACTCCCAAACGAAATATAAGTCCAGTAAAGGAAGGGCTGAAATCACTTTTTCTCCGAAAGAGCTGTATGTTTCATATGTTGATTGTTATAGAGAAACATATGGTCAAAAATGCAGGTGTTGAAATTTTCAGGAACATCGAAATATTCTTGAAAATATAGAGAAAAATACGGTTTTTCTGATATTTTCTCGAATTAGAAGGATTAGTAAGAAAAAGTTTAAACAAAAGTTGTAGAGCGGAAAATTCTAGTCCCAATTATGTACTTTATCGTTCTCGAAAGTGAATTTGTATACTGATAAACAGCGTATTTCTTTAGTAGCGCAATACCAACGAATTTTAAATTCGGCGCTCGATAAAATGACTACCTGGGAGCTGAACCAAACATCTGGCAGATATTCGCCGGAGTTGGACTCTCTACTCGTTTTGTTATTGTATTGCATTTATTACATCGAACCCTAGCATATAATGTTGAGTTGGTTGAAAACGGACAGTTTGGATACAACGACGGTTTTCTAATCTGATCTTAGGAACTGAATGAAGCTTTGAATATATCAGGTTCTTAGTCATTTGGTCCAAACGGCCTAGTAGTATTTATGTAAAATAATCGAATTTGTCCTCTTTGAACTAATTACTTTTTCATTATGCAGATTCGTGATCCTCGTTATATCTTATTTGGATTTACAGGGTGAGTCTTTGACCACTGCGTTAATTTTAACCATAGGTCTTTGAGATCAAAACAAACACTTTTTTCCATACCGTATTTCCTTATTCAGCTGAGTTAAAAAGTTATAAGCATTTTGAGTTTTCACATTGAGCAAATACCCCTCTATAGTCCAGTTTAGTTTGAATGAAAATAACCTTCCACAGCATCCACTATTGAATCTGAATTGTTTAAAAACATTTTTTTCCCTCTAAGAAATGATTCATTCACTCATATTTCATCAGATGATTATATCGACCTAATTCCTTTCAACTTCAAAGATCTCAAAAATGGTGCAATTTAGGAAAACAGATGAAGAATGCTTTTATCTGCAAAAAAGAATAATGATTCTAGGAAGTACAAGATACAGACCTTTAGTTCAAGTGATATTTGTTTTTCATGCAATTTAACCAATCTGTACAGTAGTAGTGGGAAACCCACAAGAAATGGAAATAAATCTATTGATGACAAAATATGCATGCCTGTTATCAAAAACCTTCTACAAGAGATCATTTCAATTGATATTGTCGTTTGAATATTACAGGTGAAAATGCAATTTTTTTATGAAATTTCAACACCCTATAGATAGATAGATAGATAGATAGATAGATAGATAACCTTTATTTGATCTAGAATCATACAGATTGTTGATCACGTCACAAAAGGGAGAAAAAAGAATACAATGGTAAACAGAAAAAATATTGAAAAATTCACAATACCAGAAAAGACCGAAAAATGAAATCAAAGTCCATCAAAGGATTTTTCACCAAGTAACTCGTTGATTTTGTAGTAGGCCTTTCTCAATAGAAATTTCTTCAAGCCTTTCTTCTGCAACACTGCACTGCTATTCTTAAAACTAAAATATTCCAGATCTTGACCATGAGATAACTTACATTTTTCTGTATATAGGTGAAGTTGGTTTTTTCCACACAGAGGTGGGTTTTACCTCTAGTGTCATACTCATGCTTCAAGAGCAAGGTTTTGAAGTCCTCATAGTTTTTTATCACATACATTATACATTCATATATGTATAGGCTGGTGAGTGTTAAGATATTATGCTGAGTAAAAACGTCCTTACAGCTTTCCCGCCGGTTCATCTTGAAGATTGTTCTTAGGCATCTTTTTTGTAATTTGAATATTCTTTCAGTCTCAACGGAAACCGCCCAAAAAATAACGCCATACCTAAGTCTAGAATGCACATAGGCATGATATGCAGACAGGGCAGCATCAATCCCGACTCTGTCAGTGATGACTCTAAGTGCGTAGCAATAGTTTGCTAGACTTATTGCTATATTTTCGACTTGCGGTCTCCAATCCAGGTTACAGTCAATATGAACCCCAAGGAAGGGTATAGAGCTCTCAGCTGTTACGTCCCTATTTTTGAAAGTCACCTGCAGTGCCCGCTGATTTTTCTCTCTGAAAATTAATAGTTTTGTTTTATTGATGTTCATTTCCAGTTCATTAGATTGAAACCATTCATCCATGTCCGCAAGACTCCTCATTACATCCTGGCACTCATCCGCAGTGACACCACCACATATCCTAGAAACATCATCAGCATACATAACAGTGTCATTATCTGTTTCCTGAACCAGATCGTTTGTGTATATAATGTACAACAGGGGACCCAGTATTGAACCCTGAGGTACACCCCTTTCCACATATAGAGCATCTGATGTTATTCGTTCACCATCTTTTGTTGTTTCAGATGTTTTTTGAATTCTTCGAGTTAGATAAGATGTGTACAGTTCTAAAGCCACACCTCTTATGCCATACTTTTCCATTTTCTTCAGTAATATCTCATGATTTACTCTGTCAAAGGCCTTTGTTAGATCGAGGCAAAGTGCTGCTGTTACTCGGTTTTTGTTTAGCAATTTTACTACTGAATTTAGTGCCACATATACGGCATTTATTGAGGATTTTCCTTGTCTGAAGCCGTATTGTTGTTTAGCTAAGATGTTATTTCTTTCAAAAAAGTTTATGGTTTTGTCAAATATTATTTTTTCAAAGATCTTATTTATGTTTGAGAGTAACGATATTGGCCTGTAATTTTCATAGTTGTTCCTGTTGCCTTTTTTATGAATTGGTTTGACCCAGGATTCCTTGAGGGCTTGTGGGAAGTTTCCTATTTCTAGCATTCGATTTATTATATGTGTCAAAGGTTTCATTAACATTGATGCACTACTTTTGAGAAGTGTTACCGGGATACCATCATAACCCATGGACATTTTGTTTTTCATCTGCTTGATGTAACCCAGCACTTCTTGTTCTATTACAGGGCTGAGGAATATACTTTTATCATGCAATTAGACATTGGCTGCAGCTTCGGTACTGTTTGTGATCTTGATTTCATTTTGTTTGAGAAAAAAGGAATTTACTTCATTTAGAAGGTCCTTTTCATTTTTATCAGGAAATGAGTTGAAAAATATTTCTTTAGTACGAGAATCTTTTCTTACAAGATTATTAATTAGTGTCCAGGTGGCTTTGATTTTATTTTCAGAGTTCCTCTCGGATTGTTAAACAACATGTCTTAATAAGCTGGAATACCTTTTATAATAGTCTTGTGAAACAGTAACTTCCAACATTTTCTCATGGAGTTCCCTTTTATGTCTACTTGATATTCTAATTCCTAGTGTAAGCCATGATCTATTCCTACTCCTAACAGTACACCTCTTAAGTGGAAATATTCGGTTCATTATTGTTTTTATCGTGCGAGAAAAGAGTTCGTATGCTCTATCCGAATTTTGTTCTAAGAGTACCTCCTCCCACGTACAATCTTGCAAACATGAGAAAAAATCTTCCAATTTTGATTTTGTGAAGAAACGCCTTACAAGTGCTGTAGTATAAGCAGCCTGTATATTTGCATGTGCGCCCTTTAGGATCAGGGTTACATCCGCTGGCACGTGCCGGCGAGCAAGGATCGATAATCATTTTATTTAATTGTATACAATGTCAACCTTGTTTTATCAATACATTACGTGTTGAATAATAGACAGACAATATAAACAATATAGTATAAATAGTTATGATATTGTCTGGGAAAAAACTCGACATTCATTCAAGACACAGACAATGTTCTTTGATCATTTCATTCATGTGTACCTCGTTGAAGTGTAATGAATATCTCCTGTAAAATAAACACCCTTCCGTGAGAGTGCTGAGTGTTATTCACCATCCCTCAATCGTGTAAACGATTGGCCGAACCGAGTACCCCCAGCCAGGTACGCTACATGGCGATCCTGCCAGTCCTACACGAGTAGAGGTCCAGATGGTCAGCAGCATTATAAATATGGGTATATTCATCCAGTGAGAGGTCGCAGTCCACCACAAAACCAAGATGGGATCAGGGCAGTCTAAGCAAGAGGAAGTAATCATCGCCCAAACAGGGAACAGCGCAGCCACTACAGCAATTGCAGACACAGGCAAGACCTTATCGATCCCAGAAATCCTCGGAATAATAGCATTCCTGCTAGGATGTGTTGGCGCAGTAATGTACCTCTATTGGAAGGCTAAGAAAGCGATCGAGAAGAAGGTACAACAGGAAATCAGGAGGAGCCACCAGGACTTAGTGTAAAGGAAACCCGTAAGAGTTTTTTTTTTTTCCTTTCCTTGTTATTATGGTCCATGGAATACAATGAACAATTTGCTGAGTTGTGCGGTGTGTCCCAAAAATTCCTCGAAAATATCAAAAAGAGCCACGTGATCGTAGGGAACGGGTCGACAGAGTCAATAAATTTTTAGATGAACTAAACATATTAGAGTACAAATTTAACAAATTAAATGAAATTGTCAAGTCGGAATCAAATTTTCTCGAAGCATCTAGTCCTAACCAAACAATCATACAAAATTCACTTGTAGAAGCTAGAAAATTGCTTCAAGAAAGATCCAAATTGATTGAGGATAAACGTAATTCAGGAAAATTAATTATGACTGAAAAATTTGACTTGAGGACGGCATCCTCTTTACTGCCATCAATAACTAGCTCGGAAGAATCGGTATTGCAATTACTCGACGCCATTGAATTATATAAAGATATGCTCGATGAGCCAGGTAAAAAATCTTTGATTAATTATGTGCTAAAAATTAAATTAACTACAAATGCAAAATTAAGGTTAAAGAAAGAGTATCAGAAAGTTGAAGATTTGATGCTAGATATGAGAAAAACTCTTATAACTAAAAAGCACCGGGAGCATTATCAGCCCAACTCCATAATGTAAAACAAGCCGATAGAACTATAGAAGATTTTGCCAAACTCGTTGAACAACTGTCTCTCGATTTAACAATCGCGCAAGCAGATAATGCACCAGAAGCATTACCTGTTTTAGCGAACGTTAATGAAAAAATTGCTTTGAGCGCTTTTTCCAATGGATTACGGAATACGGAAATCAGGACGATTATTAAGGCAAGAAATTTCAACACACTTAAAGATGCTGTAGCATCAGCTAGGAAGAGGAACTTGTTAAGAATACAGCTCAAACTAGTAGTCAAAAGGCTTTCCATATGAAACAGTTCAATACGACACGGAATGATTTTAATCAGAAAAGAAATTCTAAACCTAACCATTCATATCGAGGTCGTGACCGCAACGAAAATCAAAACAAGCAAAATTTTAATATATCGCGTAACGTGCAAGGTCAGGGTCACAAGTTTCGTAGCCAATTTAAAAACAATAACAATCAATACAAGAAACAACAGAAAGCATATTTTGCAGACGAGGGCACGAAATCTGTCTTGGAACAAAATCACGTAGGAGAAAAATTTTTTCGTGACCAACGCTCATGTTAGTTACAATTTAAATGCTTTAAATTATGTCTCAGTGACGTATGACAATAAGGAATTAAATTTTTTAATTGATACAGGTGCAAGTATTAGTTGTATATTTCCCGAATATTTAGCTAAACGAGAATATTTAGATACTGAAGGAAAAATAGAAATTAAAGGTATAGCCGGGTCCACAGCATCCATGGGCTCCGCAAGCATTTCAATTCTTTTCAAAAATGTAAGATTTATTCACAGTTTTTCAGTTATTAAGTCCTTTGATTCGAGTATACAAGGTGTACTGGGATCAGATTTTTTCAAGAAATACAATGCAGTAATTGATTATGAAAATTTCATTTTAAAACTAAGGAATAATAATAAAGAAATTAATATACCATTGGAATCCAAAGCTGAACATTATACTATTATACCACCTAGATGCGAAATAATTCATTATTGCCATACTAAGGAAACAGAAGATTGTGTCATTTTAAACGAACAAATATGTGAAGGCGTTATCATCGCGGGGATGATTGCAAAACCCAAAAATAATATGATTCCAATTAGATTGTTGAATGTGAACGATAGAGAAGTGAAGCTGAAAAATTTTCTTCCAAAACTTGAGAGTCTTTTAAATTTCGACGTTATAAATTATGGTAGGAATGAAATATCCGTTCAAAGAGTAGATGAAATATTAGATTCAATTAATATGAAATCATTGAATAGAGAAGAAATAACTGCCGTACAGAAAATTTGTGCCAAATATGCAGATATTTTCACGTGGACGGTGATCCGTTAACTGTTACTAATTTATACCGACAGAAAATTTTACTCAAACCAGAAGCTCAACCAATTTATGTTAAACCGTATAGGTTACCTCATTCACAGAAGGATGAAATTCATAAGCAAGTAGACAAAATGCTACAAGACGGAATTATAGAGGAAGCCAAATCTGCATGGTCCTCACCGTTACTAATTGTACCAAAGAAACCGGATCAAAATGGAGTTAAGAAATTTCGGGTAGTAGTAGATTACCGATTATTGAACAAGCAAATTAAGGATGATAAATTTCCATTACCAAACATTACTGAAATACTAGATTCATTGTCAGGAGCAGTTTACTTTTCTCATCTAGATTTAGCGCAGGGATATTATCAGTTAGAACTACACCCCGATAGCCGACCATATACAGCATTTACAACCGAAAGAGGTCAATATCAGATGAAGAGACTAGGAATGGGACTGAAAACAAGCCCCAGCTCATTCTCAAGGCTTATGACAATAGCTATGTCAGGTTTAAATTACGATTCATGTTTTATTTATTTAGATGATCTAATAGTCTTTGGACATTCATTGCAAAATCACAATCAAAATTTAGTCAAAGTATTACAACGCCTGAGAGAGGTTAATTTGAAATTAAATCCTAGTAAATGTAAGTTCTTGAAAAAGGAAATGTTGTATCTAGGTCATATCATATCGGATAAAGGCATTTCGCCAGATCCAGAAAAAATTGATGCTATTTCACGATATCCTGTACCCACTAGCGCGGAGGAAGTAAAACGTTTTGTTGCATTGGCTAATTATTATAGGAAATTCATAAAAAATTTTGCAGCAATTGCTCAACCTTTGAACAATTTGTCACGCAAAGGAAAAGTTTTCGAATGGACGAAAGATTGCGAAAACGCATTTCAAACCTTAAGGCAAGTCCTACTGGAAGCGCCTATTCTTCAATATCCAGATTTTTCAGAAAATAACGTATTCACCCTAAGAACGGACGCAAGTGGATTTGCGTTAGGTTCAGTTTTATCAAATTCAAATGACCATCCAATAGCCTTCGCGTCGCGGAGTTTGAATCCAGCAGAAAAGAACTATTGTACAATTGAAAAAGAGCTATTAGCAATAGTTTGGTCAGTCAAACACTTCAGACCTTATTTGTATGGACGGAAATTTAAAATCTTAACCGATCATAGACCACTGATCTATCTGTTTAATATGACTAATCCGTCTAGTAGACTAACCAAATTCCGTTTGATTTTAGAGGAATATGACTTCACGGTTCATTATGTAAAAGGTTCAGAAAATGTCACAGCAGATGCCTTATCGCGTATTAAAATAGATTCAGAAGAACTCAAAGAAATGACGAACGGGATAGTTGGAAACATAAGCGTCATGACGAGATCTCGAATTAAAAGGAAGTAGGTTCTAAACAACACGAGACGAATGCCTCCGATGGCAAAGGAATTGATCAGCCTGTTGTCGTCGAAGTTTTAAAACGTCCAGCAGAAAGTGTTGAGTTGAGACCACTTTCAGAAAAAGAATTTCGTAATTTGAAAAATCAACATTCAGAGGATTACAATGAGAATTTAATATATAATGTGAATTCACAAATTATTTTCATTAACCAGGACATCCGATCAGCGTACGACTTAGGTACATCGTTGAGGAAACTGGAAAAATTATGCGCAGAAAATAATATATTAGAATTGTACCTCATAAAGCTAGCTAGCAATAAAAAAATTTTTGAATATGTTGACAAATTATAAAAATGAAATTCTAGGAACATCATTAAAAATTAATGTAATAAGAGATGTAACGCGAGTCGAAGACAGAGAACTAAGGCAAATAATCCTAAATGATTTTCATATTCTCCCCACCGGCGGACACGCAGGTATCGAACGCATGTTTAACAATATCAAAAGAGAATATTTTGGAATGGCTTAAGATCCGATGTTGGAAAATTTGTAAAGAAGTGTGATGATTGTCAACGTCATAAACATTCCTTACCTAGGAAAGAACCTATGACAATCACTACCACAGCTTCGTCTGCTTTTCAAAGAATTTTTTTAGATCTCGTAGGTCCATTACCTACCGATATCGAAAATAATAAATATATACTCACAATTCAATGCGACTTAACCAAATTCGTAGAGTGTTACCTCTACCAAACAAAGAAGCAGAAACAGTTTCAAAATCTTTCATTCAAAACTTTGTTTTAAGGTATGGTATACCATCTGAAGTTGTTACAGATCAAGGCACAGAATTCTTATCAAGAATATTTAGTGAATCGTGTAAATTGCTCAAAATTAAGCGTTTCAATTCAACAGCTTATCACCACGAAACATTAGGTGCACTTGAAAATTCTCATAAACACTTAGGAGCTTTCCTTCGTATAGCACACAGCTAAGGAAAGTAACAACTGGAGTAATTGGATTCCGTTTTGGTGCTTCTCATATAACAATACCGTTAACTCTTCAACTCGCTATACTCCTCACGAATTAGTTTTCGGAAAACCTAGTAAATTTCCCCAAAATTTAAAATGCCAGGTAGATCCAATCTACAATTTTGACAACTATCCTATTGAACTAAAATATAGATTGCAAACGGCATGGAAAGATGCTAGAGAAAACTTGGTAAAGACAAAATTGAAAAGAAAAGAGAGTTTCGACAAAAAATGTAATGAAATTAGCTATAAAGTAGGAGATAAGGTGCTCTTGAATAATAAGGACATTGACAATAAACTTGACCCCTTATTCATCGGTCCCTACGAAATAGTGGAAGTGCGAAACCCGAACATTATTGTGAAAACGGACAAAAATAAACTCAAAGAAGTGCACAAGAACAGAGTGAAATTATATTTTTCATAAAGGACTAATAATGATTATCAAGTGATTAGAATTAAGACTGATGTAAATAGTAAATATGTATTGTATATATAGATAATAAGTTATAGATAAGTCAAAAAAAAAAAATTTTTGTATTTTCATAGAAAAAATTTTTTTTTTTTCTCTCAAAGAGGGAAGGTGTAGTATAAGCAGCCTGTATATTTGCATGTGCGCCCTTTAGGATCAGGGTTACATCCGCTGGCACGTGCCGGCGAGCAAGGATCGATAATCATTTTATTTAATTGTATACAATGTCAACCTTGTTTTATCAATACATTACGTGTTGAATAATAGACAGACAATATAAACAATATAGTATAAATAGTTATGATATTGTCTGGGAAAAAACTCGACATTCATTCAAGACACAGACAATGTTCTTTGATCATTTCATTCATGTGTACCTCGTTGAAGTGTAATGAATATCTCCTGTAAAATAAACACCCTTCCGTGAGAGTGCTGAGTGTTATTCACCATCCCTCAATCGTGTAAACGATTGGCCGAACCGAGTACCCCCAGCCAGGTACGCTACAGTGCTTTGATGGGTTTTGTTGCACTAGAAATCCTTGTATGTTCATAGTTAAATGATGCCAGTAAATCCAGAAACATTGTCCTGCAGTCACTGTCAACCATTAAATTAATATTGAAGTCTCCACAAATTACCATATTATAACTATTGAAACCTCTATTTGCTATATCTAGAACCTGCTCCAGGACTTCCAAAAAAAGCTGCACGTCTCCTAGACCTGTTCGGTAAATTGACATTACAACTAATTTTCTGCTTTTACTCACAGTACAAGATAGTTCAATTTCACGTTCAACACTCTTATTTTTAATGAATTGTACATCTTCAAAATCCTCATAAATATTCTTTACAAAAATACAAGACCCGCCATGTAAAGACCTCTCTCGCGTGTAGCATGAAACCAACCTGTAATCTTCCAAACGTACAAGGTCCTCCTCACATTTATGCAACATGCTTTGAACGGGGCCAAATTTGGGAATATGTTATGGGAAAAAAATGTTTCTTTTGACGTGAAGTATATATGGTTAAAATTATCGAACTGGTCAAAGACTTGTTACGGCTCAGAATTCGATTAATACATCATTTTAACTTCAATTTAACACAGATTCACAGATATCTCAACATATTTCAAAATTTCTTCTTTTAATTTCTTTCAACAAATCTTAGTTTTTGGAAAATTTTATAGATGTCAACACCTTTCATTTCAAATTATTATTATGTTCAATAAACAAATTCTTCATCGCGTTATCAATATATGCCAGATTTTTTGTCTAAGGTTAAAAGTTTTTTTTCATGAATCCAGTAATTCAGATGTTCAATTATCTTTCTTTCTTGTTAATAGTTTCGTAGAATGCAGACGTAGAATAGAAGTGGTGAATTCAAAAGAAGTAATAGTAATTGAATACTGATTTATGATATATTTGGAGATTATATTTCTTTTGAAAGGCGTATATTGTTTAATATAACGATTAAATTCGGATTGCCTGAATCACCCTTTGGCTACTTAAATCCTCGTAATTCGGGGGTAAGTTAATAATTTTTTTTACTCATCAGAACTTTTTTATTAATAATTTTAATATTCAATCCTTTAGATCTTTTTTTTCTGTATTATTTTTGGAGTCGATAAGAATCAATTTGGCTGGAAAGAATTCTGAATGGAGCATTATCCACCTTGTAACATCATTAATTACAGGATTTTGGATGACATCACTTTTTTTTCATCTGTCATCACGCAATCAGCACCTCATCACGTTTTTTTTCCTGTGGTGAAGACAAATTGTTCCAGCTAAGTTCTTCGTTCAAAGTTAAGTTTGAAATCTCGTCCTTTTAATTGCCTATTTTTACTTTTCTTACCTTCATCACTTTTCTTATATTTTATTTTTTTTTTAAATAATTTTTGCTAATCAACCAGTCAGTACATTGGTTCGAGTTATCTTTTTGATTTGTTTGACTGTAGAATTATTGATGTGGAAGCTCACCTATTGTCAGTGAAAATAGGTTAAAAAATTACAATCCCAATTTCAGGCCCACCTTATTATATTAATTTTTTATTGTAAGAATCCTAATAACCTGGTACTCTTGTAAATTGAACATTGATTTTGTGAATAAACATTATAATGGAAACTTGAGTTTGAGCCATTCCTAGGTTCACTAGAGAGGGAAAATAAACCCCGCCTTATAAATAAACAATATTTCTAGTATTGAGTTAAATATTACTGATTTTTTTATTTTCATTGCCTGGAAAGCACGTCTCAGACTTACCCTGTATATTGCAGAGATGTGATTTTTTGAAGTATGTCATTTGACCACACGTCATTGTCTTTCAAATTTTATATCTAACGAAGTCACAAAAGATCGTGAAAAAAACTTCAGGATATTCCTTTCTGTACATACCAAAAGTGTATTCACTAAATATCTTGTATCGTTATCTCTTTACCAGAAGTCATCCTATTATTAAGAAAATTAAGTTTCAATATTCAATGACTTTATCTCGTTCGAAATTATTTCTTCTCCTTTTTTTCAGTGGATTTCCTTAGGTTCATTATTCAGTTACTAACTTGTCAAACACCCCTCTAGATTTCAAAAAATGAACCCCATTATTATACATATCACCAATAGAAATGAGATAAACAAAGACAGATTTTATAAAACCTATGTTAGACTTCTGCTGATAAATGCTATAGGGAGGAGAGCTCACAACAAAACAATGAAAAATGTCCTCCGTACGACGAAATATCTAACTACTTGGAAACATCTCAGTGTGAACGTCAGGAGCCAGAAAAAGAAACACAGATATAAGCATGAATGCGGAGTTGGAGACATTGTCATGTGAGGAAACCAATATGAAAAGCCAGCCAAATTCGATTGAGACGGTGTATCATGAAAATGACTCCCTTAAGGAAGAGCTTGAAATAGATCGAAATAATGTTTATCTTCTACAGCTCAGGAGGAATGAAAATACAGCCGCCAATAGGCGAATGAAGAGGAGATGATCCTTCGAAACATATGAATTCTTTTTAAATGAAATGTCAGTACCTTTGTGACTGAATAAATTGAGTATAATTAATAATAGGAATTTTTTTATGAAGAAAGAATGTTTGTCTTTGTAATGGAGCTGAAGGAAAGTTTTAAATTTGGTTATTGTTTATTCAATATATTCATTCATTTATTTTTTTCCATTTTTATATTTCATTGCTAATTCTGCCATAATCTAGTATCATTTTGAACATATTAACTCAAAATGAAAGTTCACTGGATCCTTATCTTATCGAGGAACTCTACTAATTTCGCCTATTACATATTATCAGTCTTGTTTTATTATTAGTTCATAAGAATATATATATATGTATATATAACGTGAAAATTTAACTGCCTATACAGGGTCTTTCACGAGGAACCTCACCCATATTTATATGGGAAACTACTGAACGTATTTTCATGAAAATTCAAGACGAAAACCAGTTTTTTGTGAATAACTCAGAAAATACCCACTTTAGGGCAAGGGTGTGATGTATACACTCACATTAATTTTTAACATAGATTCAATATCTGCCATAAAAAAATGGGGTTCTAATTTGAAGGAAACGATTTTTCACGATTTTGTCATCCCTAACTTTGAAAGCAATTTTTTCACCCCCTGTATCATGGATCGCGATTTCGATTTTCAAAGTGGGTACATCAATCTTACATCTTGAAAAATCCCGAAAATGAACATTTTCCATCCAAAAACCTCGAAGTTATTCTTGTTTCAGCGGAGCTCTGTTTTCGATTTTTTTTTTTCGAATTTTCCCACTCAGAGAGAATTTTCCAACCAAAACTAAAAAATGTTACATCAAAATAACTTGAAATTTTCTAAGGAATCTATTTCTGCAATAAAAAAATGGTGTTCTGATTTGAAAAACGGAAGTTGACTTCATTTCCGGAAAAACCGGAGGTGCTCATGCCTTGAAAATATTTTAGATTTCATCAGCATCGTGAAATACTTATAAGTGCTGAATTTTATGTTAATACGTTCAGTAGTTTCCCTTATAAATATGGGTGAGGTTCCTCGTGAAAGACCCTGTATGCGGACACGCAATACTTCAAGTATATATAGCAGGAAAGATAATTTTTGGAAAAATTTGTCTTACCGTAGTGCGAGTTAGTTACGTGCTTCTGCGAATATTAACGTTGTGCGTTTTCAATATTTTGGAATGGTTAGAGAATAATTTTGTACGAATTGCTTTCATTATCAGTATAAAAGAACTATTATTTATGTGGTGGAATACAATTTTCATTTATTGCGCTATCGTACACAAACATGATAATTTATATCGCATTAACACACACTAACATTCGCGTAAGCACCCTGCACCGCCTAAACGAAACAGCAGACCATAGACTACCTACAGATAGGCAACTCTGGCATGAATTTTGGTCCCGATTTCGAGAGTTCAACTTACAGCGTCATCTTTAGTTATTCAGTATTTTATTACGGATTCCATTCGCACAACGTTCCGTTTTGTGACGCCCCCTAGGGCATTTTATATGAGTTATCATAGGATTCCACGCAATCGCAGGTTGAATCCCATATTTTTATTGGATTTGAAAACAAATACATTTGAAATGACCATTATTTTAATCTGCTGTAGATTGTCACAATTTCAATAAAAAAATATCATTTGATCAGAAGAGTGTTACAATTTGCAGCAGGTTAAAAGAATTATGGTCAATTCAAATATATCTGCCCTTCTAATCGAAGAACATACTAATCTTTAGAGGATAAAAGGAAATAAACAAAAAATGAACTTTGAAAATATATATAATGCAGTATATTAGCAATTTTCAAAAATTTCAATATCAAGGGAAAAAATAAAGGAACCAACAATGATTATGCAACAATTACTCATCAAATTATGAAAAATACATTAAAAGAATAAATTAGAAACTTAGTGACAAATATATCAATTTGAGCATGAAATGCATTAGATTTATACTTATCTTACAGAAACAATTCCTTAAAGTCTATTTTATTTTTTTTAGACACTTTTTCGGATGCCATCTTCATTATTGGATCATAAGATCTTATTGTTTTTTTTTTCCGAAAAATTTTATAAATCTCAAATCATAAAAGTACAGAATGAATTTCATAGCAAAATCAATAAACTCATTAACTGATATTCCATGAATTAGGCGTTCCAAAGGTAAATCTCACATATCCGTTGAAGTATTCTAGGAATCTTCTGATAAACGATTTTTATGAAACCCACTATTAGTGGAATACCCAAAACTATAATCAATGACCATGAGCAGTTCACTTATATAAAAATACCTTGTTTCCTCAAAGTTTCTTCAGGAAATCTGGAAGGTAAAAAAAATTTGTCATCATTTTGAGGACGGCTTACATAATCTGATAGATTATTGTAATTACAAAAATTATAATCATAGGGAGTAGAATGAATTACTTGTCAAATTAAGTATTGGTAGAGCAAATCTTTTCCATGGGGTCTATACAATCCATATGAAAATGCTTTATACAAATAACGCTTTTGGATGAATGAAGACAAGGATTTTCGATACTTTCCAACCAAACATTTCTAACACCCTCCACTTGAGTAATGAAAAACCTTGAAAGAAAACAGTATTAGAAACTGTCCCAAATTTTTACTAATCAGAAATTACTACACGAATATGAAATTGCTACAGAAAATAGTAATCCACAGTACATTTTGAGTGAGTTATAAGTTAATCCAAAACCACTACTTACATGAATGCAACACATACCTTTTGAAATTACCATCACTGTAGCAATTGGGAACACAGCAAAAATAAACCATTTCAATGAAATTTAATTGAATAAGTTGAAAGTAAATACCTCTCTAGCTGAATAACACTACTTTTTGAATAAAAAATCAGTAGTCTATGTATGGAATAATACTAGAACACGACATGGGAGAAAAAAAATGGCCTTGGCATAGAGATGAAAGTTCATGTTCGTCAAAGAATAGGTTCTTACTCGTCATGAAGTCCATCAAGACCGAGATCCGATAAAATCCGGTTTTACCGATCACTAGGTACTGAAAATTCCTAATTTACCGATCCGAGCTTTGGGAATAACTAAAGATGTCTCTGCCGTTCGTTGAAGAAAAACGTGACCCCCTTATAGAGAGTGAGGGATACTATTCCCTCTCCTATATCGGCGGTCTCTTCTCCTCGATCTTACGCTTTTTTGATCAGCATTACGTGTTCCTGACGCGAGTTTGGATATTTTTACCCATAATAAAATATTGCTCAGCGCCTCTAAAGAAGTTTTCACTTCAAAAATGGAAGAATATATTCGTTTCTCATTTCGAAATTAATTCCCTTAACTTGTTCCAAAGTAGAAAAAAATATACTGCAAAGTCCGCTTCGGAGATCGACATCCCAAGCGACTTCGATTAAGCAGCACAATCTCCGTTATCTACAATTATTACTGAAAAGTCGAGAAGCAAGTAATATTTGTTCTATACCAGATTCTGTTTAAAATGTTAAAAGGAAAAGGATTATTCTTTGGAACGATAAAATTTTGCTAGCCAATTTTCCAGAAAAAAAATTAGAAAGCACTGACGTGAGGTCATATTGCTTTGGGGCTCTTGTTGAGCTACTTGCAAGTAAATATTCAAACCATAAAAAATCTATAAGCATTCTGGTCAGGTGAACAATAGTCTTTTCCCGTACTATGGGACAATGTGATGCAAAATGAACGCCTAATGAATGAACAAACCTATATCTCAAATTAAAAATTACTATTCATAATTTTCCCCAAGTTTTGTTCGAAGCTATAATTCCCTTTTCCTGAAAACTTACGTCAGTGCTTTTCTGAATTTTGAAAACGTATATTGTTTCAGCCATCGAGATTGAATTCTATCTCTATGATTTCCCGTTATGAAAAATTTTGATTAATATCAACGCCAACTGACACTGATTAATGAGTCCGACATTTGTCAGTCGAATATTGATCTGTGATGGCCATCGCTCAAAGAAAATCATCGGGACGTATGCCATTTCTGTTTTCTCTTAAATAAATGAAAAAATGATCATATCTTTAGATGGAAAAGAGCTACGGCAATGAAATTTGCGGATGAGTAAGATATCGATCACCTCAATATATTCACGAATTTTTATCAAAATCCGAAAAACATTTCATGAGATAGTGCGGATTAAAAATTTTTTTTTTTGGATTTTAAAAAAAATTTTTAGCGTGACGATTTCTGAGAAAGTTTGCGAGCCGTTTTGTGGCAGCCTCCCTCAACAATATCTCAAGTATCAACTTGATCGGATGGATATTCTAGTAGTTATTGAGAAAACAAAATTTCGGATGCTCATAACTACTGAACCATCCGACGGATTTGGCCCAATAACGAACTTGACCGAGATATTTGGACAATTAACCTATTCTGAAAATATGAAAACTCTAGCTCATCTCTTTTGGACGCTAGAGAGGATACGGCCGGCCGGCCGGACAGACTCAACTTTCGCCACGGATTCTTCATTGGGGAGTCAAACCCAATCGGCTCGATATTCCAAAATTACAGACATTCGGGCAAAATAATAGGCACTCTGTTCGGGTGAACAAGAGCGCCTAAAAGGAAATGAAAAATTCAAACATGCGGAGCTTATTGTATGTTAAGAACAAAATTGTGCTTGCAGAAAAAAATAGACATCAAGAAGTCAACAAATTCACGACATTCTCAAGGTAACCATAGTATAAAGTTAAACATTTTCAATAAAGATAACATTGCCCATTTTTGGAAAGTTGCTTTCGATGAGCAACATTCAATGAATAAGGTAGCATTGATCGATAGAGTTGCTGGAGCTGGCATAAAAAGTGGATAACTTCGCCGAATTGTTCATATTATGTAATTAACATTTAACAATAATTCTGCCACTCAGGTGTTGAAGTTACCTGAATAATAATTCATGGAATCTTCATAGTATTTAGTATATTAATTTCAATTAACCATAGGTAAAGAAGTTCGTAGTTCAAGTAGTGGTCCTACAATGATTCAGTTTTTCTCACAATCAAGAGCGAAATTTACTTTTCATTACCAGTTTTACTATTCGTTAATAAAGTAGTTACTATAAGAAAAAGTAAGAGTTTTCGTAACCAGTTACGGAAAGCAAGAAATTTCAAAACGTCGACGAGTTTCGAAAAGTGTCCTTTAATTTTTAACAATAAGAAAAATAATAATAATGACTAATTTTTATGTTCTCAATCCGATATCTTTCAATTAGCCTTTAATTCTATCATTTCGAAAGCCAAACCCCATGACTTTTCTGACAGCTCATCAGGTGCGAAGAATGAGAACTCCCAGAGGAGGATTGCAAGATTAATTTTTTCACGGTCGGTTCGTTCCGTCCCATCGTTCGGTTCAATGAAATTCTCTCCAGGCTCATTTTCGCCATCCGGAGAATTCACGGGATGATTGAGTTCCAAATATGATCGGTATGAACGGAATTCGAGCCATTCATCGGTTTTTAATTGAGGTTTCAGTGCGAATGACGGCACACCGGATTTTTTCGAGGAAGACCGATTGTAATTCATTATTGAGATCATATTGAATTCCCTTTCTATTTTTTCAACGTTTGAATGTGATTATCAATGATGATGGTATGTGTGAATTGATACACTGATTACTCCTTATTTTTGAGCACCAATTCTAGTTCGAGAATATAGTAGATCAGTGTACAATGAATGGTGTGGTCCAAATGTTTGTATATCGAGCCTAATATCATGATCTTAATCGTTTGGATTCGACTTCCGTATAAGGATCTATAGAGTAGATGAAATGAGCAGAGATTTTCGATCCTCAGAATGGGTTAATTGACAAATACCTCGTTCTAGTTCATTATTAGGCCAAATTTATCTAATAGTTCAGCAGCTATGGGCTTCTGAAATTTAGTGTCGTCAATAAATCCTAGAATATCCATCCAATCAGTTTGTAACTTGAATGATGTCTAAATGAGGTTGAAACAAATAGATTTGCGAATTGCGTGGAAATCGTTGTGCTAGAACATCAGTAACATATTTCTTTCAAATATTTCATATTTTGAAATATTAATCAGGGATCCAAGAAAATTTAGTTTAGTTTAGTTTGAATAGTGTTTGAATTTTTACACAGCTGAAATGTCGAACAAGTTTTTTATTCTTTACATTTGATAAGTAGAAGGTATGGCAATTCTAAAACAGCTTGTAACAACGTAAACAAATCGTTCAGCTCTACTATGGAAATGGGAGTCAAATAAAATGTTTTTCGTACTTCCGGGCCTAAAGTGACAACTTCACTCCCTTGTGACAGGTACTAAAGTGTCACATTTAATTTCTCCGGGATTAAATATTGACGAAACTCCCGGAACGATTAAATCACAAACAAACGAATTTAAGGGATATTTTATTGAAAAATACAATTAATTAGAATGGTAATTAACGTTAATATTCAAATTAATATTGTGGCAGTTCGTCATATTGACCAGTCTTTCCTGGTTTAATGCAGCAGGTAACTGACGAGTAACAGATAGGTCCTCATCATATTGAACTGGTGTTTTTTTCGAAGATCGTGCGGAAACAGGAAGCGAGAATGAGGACTGTGGCATAACTATAGTGGACGAATCGGCGACTTGACCAAATATTTTATCTGAAATTTTTGTTTATTTTTAATAGACGATTCAATATATCCCTCGGCCACGTTGGAGGATTTCCATCCTCCATGTCTCTTCAGCACGTCTATTGTTGCTCCCGAATCAGCTAACAAAGACATAGATGTGCGTCTAAAACAATGTCCCGTATAAGACGTCGTATTTTCTAATTTCAAGAAAGCTACTATTTGCCGTGGAAATGTACCAAACATATTTTTTCCTACTACTCGCGTAGTACATTCTTTGTTGATGTATTGAACAAAAAATTTTGAATGAGGTGTCTCTGTCTTTCGCAATGCCACATATTTTCGAAATATCGCCACAAAACCGATGGCACTGTTTTCTGAACTTTCGATCACAAAATTTCAGTCAATTTTATTTTTGGTGTTTCTAATCGCAATTAGGAAGGAATCGCCCAAATCTCTCACATCGTCGATTTCTAAATCAACCAACTCTTTTCCACGACAGGCTCCCGCAACGCCCAAAATAAGTGCAACCTACAAAAAAATTGATTTCTTAAAATTTCTGAATATAAACACATTTCCAAATTTACCTTAAGCATTAAATATTTATCATCCGGAGCCTCCCGTAAGAACTGATCTACCTGCTCAGACGTGAGAATTCTTGACTTCTTTGGCTTAAATCCCTCATTTCTTCTCTTCAAAAAAGCTAATAATTTTGGAAATTTACTTATATCAATATCTTCTCTAATGTTAATAACCGATTTCAGCATTGAGTAATGTGCCCAGAGAGTTGAGGCACAAACCGCTTTTGATTTATCATTGAAGTAGACTAACAGCGCATTTTCAGTAGGTTTTTTAAGCGGCACCACTTTTAAAAGCATCGTACTGCTGCTCGTATAGTTTTCTAGATTTCGGTGGTAACAATTCTTCACCTACTTCGGCTGCTCTTTCATCAATATCAGATACACCTTCTTCACTCATGATACCAATAATTATGAATAACAATGTTTCTTTACAATGACACTAGTAATGACAATGTTTCTAAATTATAATTGTCACAACGCAATGTTACTATGGTGACATATTTTAAAGACAGTTTATTAAATGAGTTGAAGAGAGAAAAAACTGATTGAAATTATTGAAATAATTAATAAAATCATACCGGAAGTACGAAAAGTATCGTATATACCTTGCGACTGAAGTACATTTAATCCTTCAGGTAAATTATGGCCCTCCCTGCGGTCGGGCCATAAACTTTACCTTCAGGATTAAATGTACTACTTCAGTCCCGCGGTATATAATATACTATTTCGTTGATTACGTACTTTATGTCATCGACATAATCCTTCAACTGAAGCAACAATAACCAAAATAGTGGATAAATTCATAACAATTGTTTCAGTGGAAACTCTAGAACCAAAAATACGTGTTCGTTCCTGTCGTTCAGAAGAAAACATTGCAAAGATGAGTGATAGTGTCAGTGAGAACCCTCTCATGTCAATTTCTCGACTTCAAATCGGACTCAGTGAGCCCACAAAATAGCGTATTTCACAAAAGGATTCATCTCTGAAGTCTTATATTATCCACATGAGACGAGAACTGAAGCCATTCGTTAATTGGATAGCACAACATCCTGCTGGTTTCTCTCAAAAAATCATGTCTCTAACGATGCTCATTATGTGATTGGCGGTTAAGTTGATGAAGAAAATTGTCATATCTGAGCTGCAGAATATCCACTGATAATTCATTAATCACCTTTACATCCAAAAGGAATAGCTATTTTGTATGCGTTTCGGTCAGGTGGTGAATAACCATAAATTGCTTGGGTGTCGCTCAAGGATCTGTCCTGAGCCCACTCCTGTTTATATTATTTATCAACGATCTGCCTGTATACGTGCTGGCCTATATACTGGTGATGTTCACTGACGATATTTCTATCGCGATCACAGCAAAAACTCTACAGGAATTGAGGACGCATTTCTAGATCATAATACAATATTTCATTGATTGGTGTGAAAGAAATGCTCTTATAGGCAATTTGACGAAGTCGGTGATAGTCAGGTTTCAGAATCAAGATAGGCCAAGTGATCCTCTCACATAGGGAGTATTGGAGGCGAGAGGCGACGTTAAGTTTCTGGGCCACTATGTGGACGGCGATCTAAAGTGGTATTTCCGCACGGATCATGTTTGTTCTTACAATAGTGCTTACTATGCCTTATCATGTCTCAGGAAATGTCTCCCCATCAAGGAGCTGCTGAATATTTATAACAGCATGGCTTATAGTCATTTATGTTACAATGTGGTACTTTGGGGCTCCTCGGTATGGTATGGTGCAATCGGGTGTTCATTGCTCCAAAAGCGAATCATACGCCTCATTTCTAATCTTCGCCCACGTGATTCATGTCATGGTTTTTGCTTGACTCAATTGAAAAAATTATACTCTAACGGAATATGAAATTTATGCATGCATCTCATTGTATTGGTTTACTATTTTGAATATATTTAATTATACAAGGTGTCCAGAAGGAAATCGAGTATTTGTAAGTTCAATAAATACAAAAATATTTGAGAGCGATAAAAAGTTTATTGTGTACTATCAACATATGAATTGGAGTATTAATTGGAGGATATGATGTTATCTAAAGTATGTCCGGTTCGTTGCTGGCACTCTTTCAAACAGGAACGAAGATTGGTGATAACACGTTGATACTTAGCTATTGATATTGATGCCATTTCTGACCTGATGTTTTTCTTCAACTGGGTTAGATTCATCAGATTTTTTCAATAAACCCTACTTTTAACAATAATAATAATATAATAATAATAATCTTTATTCATCCCCTTAGACATTAATTGTATGAGACAAGTCAAAAAAAAAACAGGAAAACAACAAATTTTGATCTGAAAGATCGACTTGAAGAGAAAAAAAAAATTTGATATCAAATTACAAAGGATCAACCATATATTCATTTAGACTATAATAACCTTTTTTACATAACATGGATTTTGTCTCCCTCTTGAAACAAGCAAAATTCATATTTTTAAAACATTCTGGTAATTTATTGTAAATTTTAATACCTTGGTAAGTAGGTGAATGTTCAAACTTCGTCGTTCGGTGCTTAGGCAGAGACAGGATTTTGTCATTTCTCGTTGTATAGGAGTGATGACTGGACAATCTTTCTAGAGTTCTTAAATTTTGCTTGATCAAGAGCAGTGACTTGATCAAGAGCAGGGACTGTCAAAATTTTATTCTCCACAAAGAGTGGTCTGCAGGAGGATCTCGAGTCTATACCAAAGATCAAGCGCAGGACCCTCTTCTGAGCAACAAAAACTCTATCTACATCAGTGGAATTTCCCCAAAGTAAAATATTATATGAAATGTGGCTGTAGACCAAACAATAGTATAAATCAAGCAAACATTCTAGTGAAAAATAATTTTTTACTCGGTTTATTGCATAATATGATGAATTCAACTTTTTACTCAGTATGTCTATGTGATTAGTCCACCTAAGATATTCATCAATATATATACCTAAAAACTTTATATATTCTTCAGATTTTAGTGACGTATTAGAACAGCTGATACTCAAAATGTCACGGTTCATGTTTTTCAGACCAAAGTAAATACATTTAGTTTTTTCAACATTTAACAGTAGTGCATTCCTTTGGCTCCAATCCATAAGACTTTTAATAATACCTTTACAGGCATCAACAAGTTCAGTAACACTCGAGGCTGTAACAGCAACAGAAAAATCATCTGCAAAAATGAGCATTAACACCGATCTCAGGTAGGTAATCAGGTAAATCATTGATGAAAATTATGAATAAAAGGTATCCACAGGCAAAATAGTCTAGGTTGATGTTACCCCTTCGCTATTAGGGAATAATTCGTTAACAACTTCCATTGAAACATCTGAGGTATGGTAAGTGGCCTTATCTTGCAGGCACAACAATCTTGAGTTGAAACCTGCAAACTCCAGCGACTCTGGGACCAAAAATTTCGCAAAATATCGCAATAACAGTCAATATATATATATAATAATGTTATTTTGGGAGAAACTTGTGTTTTTAAAAAAACAACTTCTACTTTATTTGGAAACAACGATACAAGCAATGTATTACGTAAGAAGATCAAATCTATATTTTTCGTACATCATTAGACGTCTCTCCTATTTATAATAATTAAGAACAATGAGAACATTGTGGTACAATGAGAGCATTGTTGAGAGGCGTCGCAAACAACAAATTAGCGAGATAACAATTAATGCGATAAGCAATATGCTGATCGACAAAATACAACAAGGTAATATGCATTTCCTTATGGATTAATACACTGTTGCAATAATCAGAATACAGGGTGGATAATATCTAATTATATATATTCTTCTGAACTTTTGGCTGACAATATTTAGTTAGCAAACGATAAAGCATATAGATCAGGGGTTAATGACGGGGTGTCATACAAGCCTAGGGAAAAAACCCCAGTAAAAAAAAACACTATTCACGTTAATTGATCGACCTCGTTGATATTCACGAAAATAAGGACATTTCGTACGAAAAATTCAGTCAAACGTTCAAAAGAATATTTATATATATAGTCGATTAGCATAATCCGCTTCCTTTAATTCTTAAACCAATTGAAATTCATGAGCTTCTAGATGTAAGTTTTCCTTTAAAATCGAACGTAAGACGATTTTTTGACGTTCTACGCTTGGCTTCGCTTTCGGATGGATAAAGACGGATTTTGATGAGCCGACGCCTCCACTTCTTCAATTGTTTCTTCATCGCGAACTGAACGAGGATGACCAGAGTTTTGAATTTCAACAGTCGTACCTGTATTTTCGAACATCCTGATCCATTTACTAATGCTATCATCACTTGGCGAGTGGCATGTACGATATTCTGCACGATAGAGACATTGAGCAGACACTATTGAATCACCATTACGATAATATGCCCGTACGCTAAATTCGCGATGCCTGCCCGAGTACTGTTCCATCGTGACTAGAACTCCACAAAATGACGGACGCCACGTACTCCTCCACGCTCCTTCTAGACGCCCCGTTCCTAATATGGCGCGAAAACAAATACCTGATATCCTTTCTGTACACCTTGTAGAATACGTAATGAATAAAAGTATCAATGATAAAATAATCAATAATAATTATAACATGAATTTAGAAAAACACTTTTGTGAGGTCAGGAGCCTTTAAGTGCATGTTTTGAAGTCTTTTTCCGGTCTCTGAATTCTGTGATATATAGGTGGCCATTTGAAAACAAATCACGAGATCACAGACGAAATAAGTTTTTTCGATAGAAATGCTTGGACAGGTCGATTTCTGTTTCGAGGGGACAACTCAAGATGTAGGTTACGGACGCATAGCGCTTCAACCCTTGCTGCTACAACCCCCACCCCCAAATTTTGAATAGGGAAAATGGGGTGAGTGATACCTCATTTGAAAGGCATTTACATACTGATTTCAGCACAGTAATTGTTTTTTCATTTTATGCATTTGTTCTCGAAATATTCTTAACTTAGTATCTGAAAATGAAGTGGTGTTTTCATGGCACTTGTGGTGTTTTGTTGTGAAAAATCGACATTTTGAGCTTCAAAACAACCATGACTGTGGCTTCCTTCCTCCAATCTGAAGACAAAAGTATTCAACACCTGTATACGAAAAACAATGTAGAACAAGCGCTCATAAGCACATATAAACAACCGCCATAATGTATATGCAATTATATTGATCTTCGGGTTTATTGATCTACTGGTCTATTTTTATACTGGCTCACTATTGATATAGTCTATATTGAAAAGGAAAGCACCAGTCAAGGAGCGCAGAGCTATTGCGCTCTCATTCTGAAGTCTTTTCCCGGACTCTGGAATAGTGTCTTATTAAAACAACCGCCACAATGAATAAAGAAGTATTAAAGAACTCATATATATCTTAATTTAAGAATAAACACTGACAGTTTTAATTCAGTTTTGTTCGAAGTCTAAATTACTTGAAACTCCTTCTGAAGAAAGTGTAACTTCTTATCAGTAAACAATTTCTACATTAAAGTCCAAATCACGAAAATATCATCTGTTTCTACATTTTATTTTCAAAGCCATTATCATTTTGACAAACTTTGGGAATATGACGTCGAGTGATATCTCAATGTTCCAGTAGTATAAAGCGCCCAAAAATATGGTATAGCAGAAATATGGAATGTGTACTTAAGACATTTACACCCACATTATACAGCGTGTTAGAAGTTCAAGTGCTCATAAGACGTTGAAGGAGAACCTACAGAGCTAAAATATTCTCGAAGCCTGGGCAGTTCCTGTTTTTTGAAAAAATTCCATTCTTCCGTGAGCACGATGACCCCCAAACTCAATGATTTGATCAGTAGTTTCGATTTTATTTTTCGATTTGATCTGTTTGAATTGAATATTTTCAGTCATTACATTCATAAATTATTATTTAGTTATGAAGCATGTTCGTTCTCGAATCAATCATTTCATCGTGCTCATTTGAATAATTTCTTGCTATTGGTTCATTACAAACGCCAAAGTCATCTCACCTCTTTTCAGTGCATTTTTAATTTTTGATCGATCACCTTGCTCGTAATCAAATAGGGTGAATGTTTTCCCAAAAGATAATAGGCAACATAAAATTAATCATGCAGGAAACGTCGGTTTTCCAGAATATAACCACTCATATTTTCTTACTGTACCTACTTGAGATTTGTTAACAATCATGTTGAAACCAAGCACTAATAGAATCTGCAGTTGTTCAAACTCAAATGATACGTTAGTCGAACTCATGTGGATGTGGGTTATCAACATACAGGGTGGCCATTTGAAAACGAAACAGACGAGATTACAGACGAAATAAATTTTTTCGATAGAAATGCTCAGACAGGCCGATTTTTGTTTCTACGGGGACAACTTAAGATGTAGGTTACAGTCATAGCGCTCCAACCCTTGCTACTACAACCCTCACCCCCAAATTTTGAATAGGGAAAATGGGGTGAGTGATACCTCATTTGAAAGGCATTTTCATACTGATTTCAGCACAGTAATAGTTTTTTCATTTTATGCATCAGCTCTCGAAATATTCTTAACTAAGTATTTGAAAATGAAGTGGTGTTTTCATGGCACTTGTAGTGTTTTTTTTGTGAAAAATCGACGTTTTGAGCTTCAAAATAACCATGACTTTGGCTTCCTTCCTCCAATCTGAAGACAAAATTATTCAACACCTTTATACGAAAAAACAATGTAGAATAAGCGATCATAAGTACATATCTTCATGTCAGTGCTCCTATTGATTTTATAGAAGTGTCGGGATATCTCGTTGTTGATATGTTACGTATTCTCAAATTTCATTTTCGTTGCTTTTTGTCACAAAAAGATATTTGCCAGACAAGCCTAGAAGAAGGGCCATCATTATCTCTAAGACTGAACCAGCCTCACTTTCTTTGTAGATTCATACGACCATACATGACTCCCAATTTAACAACTGGCGAGTTGAGGGGGTTCGCTCGCTATATCTTATTCCGTATGAGTATACATTCACGAAAAAAAAAATTTCAAATGCCTGTATGCCGGCACACGGCTTAGTAAACCATTAAAAAGGAACCGATAATTCCGAAGAATTATCGTTTCAATGGTGCAAGCAAGCGACAATTGACGTAGGATGTCCCAGAGAATCAAGACCTCAAGTGCAACTGTGGACCGGTTTCGGGTTACTGCCGCTGATCAGCATAGTGTGGCATTGAAATCTTCAGTCTTAGAGATATAGATGGCGCTTCGTCTAGGCTTGTCTGGAAGTTTCGTCTCATTTTCATCAAGACTGGCGATCTAGTTCAATATTGCGATGCTGTTGAGGGGCAGTACCCCGAAACAGGCCCACAGTTACTCTTGAGGTCGTGGCTAACTTGCGCTATGAGAACAGTAACTTTTGGTTAATTTTAGTGATTTAATTAGCCGTGTGCTGGTGTTTAGGCATTTAAAATTTTATTTTTCGTGTTATAGGAAAGACCCCAAATTATTCGTCTGAATTTTCATAAATCGAAAAAAGGAAATGTCAAAAAATCCGTAAGAAATTTCCAGGATATATATTCTATTAAAATAGGCCAGATTTATCAATTCAGTTTCAGTTGGTGAAAAATTAATCGAAATCGCATTAACGGTGAAATAATGTATGTTCTCAATTCGCGTTCTGAAAAGTAAATGCAATGTTTTGTCACGGTTCTAACTCGTGAATAGGAGGACCGGTTCAGTTTCAGTGCGACGCCACTGGATATTTTTCATCTGACTCGAGAAGCGAAATATTATAGCGGTTTTAGTTCGGTTATTTAACTTTTTTTTCTTTCGCGCCTGCGATGGGCTAACATATGTGTGGGACATCGGAATATTATTCTTTCGTATGTCATTCAGAAATGGTTTTTCAACTTTGAAAGAGATATATGTGTACCTTATCTTTTGAATCTTCGTTTTAACGGATCAAGTTTTCAAAGTTGATATCATCTAAGTTTTGGAAAAAGAAAATTACAGTGTTTTATTACCGTACCTGCCTGTAATTTTATCGACATTCTGTCGGATCGAAACCATACTTAGTGGAAAACCATACATTAGGCTTGCATTTCATCATGTAAGTTTAAACACTTCAGTTATTAATTATTCTTTGTGCCAATTTTATTTAAAATGTAAAACTTTCTTATGTCTCACACATTGCGTTTTGCTTATTTGCAGAAGGCCTTCTTCTTCTTCTTTTTCTTCTTTCTTTTTACTACCGTTCCGAGAGCTGTTCCTGAGGATTAGGAATAAAACCTCATTCTTTCCTTTTGCGTTGTACTGGAGTTCGTGATTTTGGCAACATCCAAATTGATGGTCGTCCTGTTTGAAATTATCTACCTTCGAAACATTCAGGTCAGATCTACACATTTATTGTTTTTTTAATGACTGAAATTTTGATGCTGCTCACTGCCCTTCCATAATATTTGTATCGGAAAATTATTACCATCCATCTAAATTAGTTTGAATCGAGTCTATACCTTAAAATTATTGTTAATTCGAACACAATTTGTTCGATAAGTGTAATTATGTTATATCTATATAGTTGAACAAGTAATAACGTAAGTGGTAAATTTTGTTGAACATCCCATTATATTTTATGAACGCTGTAAACCATTTATAACGTTATAAAGGGCTCCTTTAATTTGATATATTTTATATAGGAAAACTCCTTCTATTTTCAACATTACGTATTTATAAGATCTCTTACGAATTTGAGTTAACATTTGTTATTTGGATGATTATAGAAAATTTACCCAATTTTCGTGATTTTCTTTCACTTTTTCCGAGTGTCCATCTAGTTTTAGGAAGTTTTTTTTTTATAAATCACGTGGCGCCCCAAATAAAGAAAATATATAAATTAAAATCTAACCCCGACCCCTCACCGAACGTAGAGCTAGCGGCCTTCCTAAATACTAAATAAATTTTCTAGTAATTATCTCAGCTGAAACGTGATAGTTTGTCAACGTCAATTAGAGGTTTCAGAAGATTCGATTCCAAAGAATCATCGCATTTGTGTAATTCGGATTTGAAAATAAGTATAAGGTATTTCGAACGACAGGAGTGAACGGATGATATTTTGAATGGTGTTGGGTGTACTTATTTTATATTTGAGATTTTGAGTAGCTGTATTAGTATCACACTCTTCCAGAATATGAGAAAAGCTTCTTGAACTAAGGCGCAATAGCTACTGACTGCTTTTCTTTATTTTTCTCAATTCCTATCACTTGAGAACAAGCATGTCATTTACATTATAGATGAGCCGAATCGATATCATCATGTATGAAATGTACCCGTTTATCAAAGAGTTCAAGCTGTCAGTATTCGAAAGGGTCAGATCTCAATGGATATCTGAACAAATCTCTATCTGGAGCATCAAATAGTTTTTACTATAAAAAGCAAAAACCAATACATATGTGGTCATCAATATCCCACTGAAAACCCGGATTGCAACCATCTGTAATCGTTTGCGACGATCATGTAACCGATTAGCTGAGCAGAGCGATAAAGTTCCATGAAAAGCAGAAAATGAGGAAAAACAAGAGTCACGAAGAATAATGCTTTGGTCAGGACCGATGCGGGCAGTCCGAAGTTCAAAGGAGTACTCCTTTCTGCGGAACACAAAGAAACGAAACTGGCCTTGTCGCTTTTGCGGAAAATGAAACTGGGATATTGGTCGTTTGAAAACAATTTCCAACGTTTTTCGTTGCCCTTGTTGCAGTCGAAATGGATAAGAGTCAAAGTGTTGTTAATAGTATCAAGAAGATTATTGCCGTTTGAAACTGAACCTTTGAGGTTTCCGAGTGAGATGGCCTTATTGTGATTAGAGCAAAGAATGTTTAGGGTCTAATCGGCTCAAACAGAAGAGTTAGACAGGAAGGTCGAAGGTGATAAACCGATTTGTTTTTAACATCGTTTTACAAGTAGACTTACTACATGAAAAGTGAAACCGGATTACTTGGATTGTTCGAATCTCAACTTGTAGTTGTAGAGATCGCAATTCAGAATTTTAAGTTATATACTCAAAACCACCGAGTTTTAAAGGATTTTGAATATTTGTTGATGCAGAAGAAGAAGTTTTTTAATGTTTCAAATTTCAGCGGCGGGAAATTAGTTAACCGACATTCATAGTTAATTTTTAAAACTCCAATGTGTCATCATTCAATTAGATTAAACAATAGTTGCTTGTGCAACCGATTGGAAAAAGCACTATTATTCGTAACGAGCGTATCTACGCAACGAGCGGATTGAGTTCATGTCAATTTCTACTGAATTGTGCGAGCATATTTGTTTAATTTTAATCGAAATCCTTTCAAGTTACAATTTGAACCGATGTATGTTCTAGGAGTTATTGAGGACCGCAGATTTTAGATGCTCATAACAAACTTGAACGAGATATTTGGACAGCTAACCTTTTCTGAATATATGAAACATCTACCTCATTTCTTCCGGAAGATACAGGGTGAGACATTGACTACTGCGTTAATTTCAACTGCTGATTCTTGAAGCAAAAAATAATACTTTGTTCAAATACCATTTCATTTCATATGGCAACATGGCCAAGTCTGAAGAGTACATTACGGAACTGCTCCGTCTCAGGAAAGATCAGTTAATTGAGATAATTGTGGAACGAAAAGTGCCTGAAGTTATAAATATCAGTGAAAAACTCAGGGATTTCATATTGAGTGGATTTGATCAGTGTTTGCAGAATCCTATCGAGATAACCGGCAACGCTCAAGAACATAACCTAACATCGAAAATTGTTGAAACAAGTAAGTTAGAACTCACAAATCTGGAAATCAGATATCTCAAGGAGCCAAATTCTCGACTAGAAAGTATTGTACAAGATAAAGAACACATAATTAAGTTATTGGATGGATATCCAAAATATGATAATGATAAAATTCGTAACATTGCGCGCGAGGAAGTTTCGTCTAGTGTTGCCAAAGTGACGAAAATGTCCGATTATTCGATGAAAAATAAGTCTGCTAATCCATCAGCGAAAAAATCGGCGAAAATGTGACCACGGTCACAAAGACATAATCTGAGGATATTCTTGATGAACGACAAGAATTGGAAACCATTCCAAATATCGAAGAAGATGAAGTTGTTGGTGAATGGACTAATATTATGAAAATGAAGAAGATGAATAAAGAAAGAAAGCAAGTCTGTTATGGAACAAAAACAGCTGACCAAAATCTGCCTATTCAAGGTGCCATCCGTAGAAATTGGATGTACGTAGGAAAAATTGCTGGTAAGCACATTTCTGAGCAGGATCTAAAGGATTACTTAAAACAAGTTCCTGACATTGAGCTGTTTGTTGTTAAGAAATTGAACACCCTGGGGCAAAATTCCGCGTTTAGCATTGGATTACCATCTGAAGAAGCACGAAGAAGAATTTTTGACAATTCTTTCTGGCCTGAGTGCATAGTATTGAGAGATTTTACGTTTGATAGACAGTTTTTCCGGAAATCCAAAGCACTACAAAACCTGACCTAAATTCGTCAAGTAGCAACATCCCCAAAAGATCAGAGTCAGGTGACCACTTTTGTTTGATCGTTCAAAATGTTCAATCTCTTGGTACAGCCTTCAATACTTTACAATTGATGAGTAGTGAAGAGGGAGCAGATTTAATAGCGATAACAGAACATTGGAAGTGTGTGGATGAGCTGCAGTCCTATCATTTAAATGGTTATCATCTGGTCTCACACTATTGCCGTTCAAAGGTCCGTCACGGAGGAGTTGCCATTTATAGTAAAGTCGGATATATATGTACCGAAAGGTCAGATTATAACTCACTAAGTATATCTAATGTTTTTGAATGTTGTGCTGTACAGATAAAACACAAGTGTCGCAAGTTACTCATTTATAGGCCAAACACCCAGCCACTAGCTGATGTTGATCTGTTTTTTGACAGGCTCAGGACCGTTCTTGAACGATGCTTCTTAGAGAAGACTGAGTATATTCTGGTAGGCGACTTCAATTTCGATATTCTATCTCCTTCACCTGATACTCGGGAATTCTTGTCTTTACTTGAGTATTTCAACGTCAATATAACAAACTTGGCACCTACTCGTCCTGCCGAGTTGGAAATCCAGAAATTAAGAACTCGTCTCACTAGTTTAAATGAACCGTATTCTGAAAATTCGATTTCCCAACTACAGTGCACGACTGATGTAGATATTGAGGCAGTCGATTTGATTGATTCCGGTTCATTGAATAATGTCGAAACATGTGATGAAGATGGAAAGGAGGTGAAATACCTGAATCAGATAATTGAAGAAAAAAGCAAAGTGATCGAAGAACTGATTGACAAAGTAAAAATACTAAAAAGTTTCAATTCTTTATTAGAGAAAAGCCGAGAAAACTTATTGACTGCAAAGCCATCTACAGGATTTTCCACCAATCTCAATGAGTCGACGCAGAATCCTGCACCGCAGTCCAGGAGTTCTCTAGATCAAGTACCTCGTAGAGAGAACGTACTTTTGTCAGGGGATGCCAGCGAGGTATTGTACGTAAGGTTGACAAGCATGTCAAGTCGATGACTGTAAACAAAAACAAAAATAATTTTGTTTCTGACAACTCTACAAGTGAGACTGAAGTAGAATTTACAAAAGCTGGTAACAGCCGCAAGGAAATGTCATCCTGGAATAAATCATCCAGATGGTTTGTTATGGGAAATTCGAAGGACAGCAATGTGAGGGCAGTACCCAAGAAAATTTCATTGTTTGTGTCAAGAATAGAGGCTGCGACGACGTTGGAACGGTTTTCGAATATGGTCAAACAGAATTTCAGTGTTTCCAGCTGACATCTAAGCATCCAGAAAGCTATCACTCTTTCAAGGTAACAATATCTACTGATAATCTAGAAAAGGCGAGATCAAGCTCGGTTTGGCCTGAGGGAGCCTATATATCAAAGTTTTTTTACAAAAAAAATGACAAAACAAATCCAACATAATAAGTCAATAAACAATGGACCTGCTCATTACAACAACAAAGTCAATAAACGCTTTTTAGTACATTTGAACATACAGGGTATAGCCAGAGCTAAAGTTAATGACATTGATATTTTTCTTAGGGAACATGAAATGTGTGATACGATTTGTATTACCGAACACTGGCTGAGCGATGATATTTGCACTGATTTTCAGGCTAGTGGTTGGCATGTTGCATCTTATTTCTCTAGAAAGTCGCACAAAAGGGGAGGCTCATTGATTCTTAGTAAAGAGCGAAATTATGTAGAATTGACTAAAATTAAGGAAATGTCCAGGGAACTGGATTGTGAAGTGGCTGCGATCAAGAGAGAAAATATTGTATATTTGTCGATCTACAGATCAACAAGTGGAAACTTTGATAGTTTTATTGAGGTTTTGTCTGATATTTTGAATTGTTTTAAAATCAATGATAAAATCATTTTGTCCGGATATTTTAATGTTCATTTTAGTGTTTTAGACGATGATGGTAGACTGTTAGATGGAGATAGAGAGTCGTGCATACTTTTGCAGATGCTTGAGTCATTCGGATTCGAGAAAATTTTCAGTAAAGCCACAAGAGGAATTCACTGTATTGATAACATTTTCGTTCGGTCAAACATCAAGGTTATTTCAAGCTACATTGAGAATGTATCTTTCTCGGATCATAGGGCTCAACAGGTAAGCATCCTTGAGGAAATATCTAAGAATATTACCAATGTTAATAAATGTAGGCCTTTGACGGCTGCAGGACATAATGCCATGTATGAAATTTTGATTGGTGAGAATTGGGATATTTCGGACGATCCATTGCTGTCTGCAGACGATGCCTTCCGTTTGTTTCATGATAAGTTTAGGGATGCTTTTGAGGCGGCTTATCCGGAAGTTGAAATTAAGTCGTATAGTGGAGGTGGTAACATCAAGTGGTTCTCGGCTGAACTTAGAGATATGAGGGAGAAAGTTTCGATTTTGAATAGTTTATATACTAGATATAAAACAAATAACTACAAGTTAGCACATAATGATGTCAGGGCTCAGTATCGTAGGGAGTTGAGAAGGGCGCGTATTGGAGCCTCTGATAAATTTATACAGGATTCATGTAACCCACTAAGAAGTATGTGGAAGTTGATTAATAACAAAAGAAACGATAAAAGTAATCCCAAAACACATGTATCTCCTGATGATTTCAACAAATACTTCGTTTCTGTTGCGGGGGTGCTTGGTGAGAGCGTGCCGGGTGGCGTTATTTTGAAATCTGAGAATAAGTCGAGGGCTTTCTGGAAGATTATAAAATCTGTCACAAGCAATAATAGCACCAACAAAGTTCCTTATCCCTGCGGTGACCCCTCTCATCTTGCAAAAGAATTCAATAATTTCTTTGCAGATATTCCGATGAAGATTACTGAAAACTTGAGCAAGTCGCCTGTAGAAAATTCAGAGCAAAGGCTTGGAAAATCTTTTTATATATTTGATATTTCTGAGAGTGAAGTCTTGGCTACTATGAAATCGCTGAGTAACAAAATGTCTTGCGGCCATGATGAAATACCTTTAAAAGTCTTGAAAGCATTAGTGAACCTGATAATTGAAACTTTAACGTACATTAAAAATCGTGCATTCAGAGAGGGTGTATTTCCAGACAACTTGAAGATAGCTATTATAAAGCCTTTATATAAGTAAGGTGATAGAGATGATTTGAATAATTATAGGCCCATAAGAATTTTACCAGCATTCTCCAAGGTTTTTGAGAAGATCTTATGCACAAGGTTGATCAGTTTTTTCCGTAAGTTTGATGTGATATCTAAGAATCAACATGGCTTCATCAAGAACAAGAATGTCGATACTGCCATATTTGAACTCATTAATGAAATTGCTATTGCTCTGGAAAAGGGAGAATATCCATTGGCTATGTTTTTGGATTTAACAAAGGCTTTTGATTGTGTCGATCCTAAAGGACTCCTAGAAATTCTCGAAAAAAAGTGGAATAAGGGATACGCAGTTGGACCTCTTGAGCAGCTACTTAACATCTAGGAAAGAGAGAGTTGTACTGGAAATGAACGGAGAAAAATACATGTCGGATGATGTAAATGTTAGCATGGGTGTTCCCCAGGGCAGCACTACGGGCCATCTTCTGTTTATCATTTATATTAATCATTTATCTAGCATATGTTCAAGTTTTTGTAAGAGAGTCTCATTGAGATTATTTGCCGACGACACAAATGTCTTAATTCGATCTTCTTGTGTTAATCCTGCCATAAATGATTTGATCCTTATGATGAACATAACGGTTAAGTGGTTGTCTAGTCATAATCTAGTTTTAAATCTTGAAAAATCGAAATGCATATTTTTTTATGGAGAGAGGTGTAATGCGGAATATCCTTCTATGTTACAGGTTCAGAATAATTGTGTTAACGTTGAAGATAATTTATAGTTTTTGGGACTAGTTCTAGATAAGCATCTTAAGTGGGGTCAACATATTGAACAATTAAAGAGTAGACTCAACTCTACCTGTTATAGTTTATGCTGAGGAGTCAAGTTGACTTTGATGTACTCAAACTAGAATAATATTATTCTAACTTTCATTCAATTCTTTGATATGGAATCATATTTTGGGGTAGCTCCTCTCACGTTGAAAGTATTTTTGTAGCATAGAAAAAAGCATTACGAACCAGGCTACGTATGGGATATAGAGAGAGTTGTAGAGGTGTATTTAAAAAAAAATAATATTTTAACTGTGTATGGGGCTTATGTTTACAAACTGCTGATCTTTTTCAATAAGAAAAGCCATTATTTTGCAGTTTTCAAAAATTCAAATAATATCAGTAGAATTTTTCTTACATATTACCACAGCATAGTTCACTTCTGAGAGGTAGATCGGTTGCGTTTATGGCAGTAAATTTATTCAATATCCTACCAAAAGATTTGAGGAATATATCTGATCATTCCAAATTCAAGAAATCTCTGTATGGATTTATTCTAGATTGTGAACTATATAGTTTAAGTGAATTCAGAGAATATTGCAAGGTTTAATGTATGCTTTTTTTCTTTTGTTCAACTTAGGGTAGATGACTTGTTTCAAATTTCATTCTTTGGTGTAATCTTTTGAAATCAATAAATGTTATTATTATTATTATCATTTCAATACCACTTTTTACAATTCTGTCCCGTAGCAAAGTCATGAGCGATTTAAGGTTTTGAGTTGAGCTAAGCCACCACCGGATTCTTTTTGAGATCACACAAAAAAAAGCTTTCGCATTATGCCACCTGATGCTTTTGAAGGCTCCAATGTGTAATATCTATGATAAAAACACATTTTTATTGCTCTCTGGAAATTGTCACATCACTTTCAATCCAAATCATTATTCCTCCTGAAAATCATGCTGAATTCCATGATGAGTGATTTTCCAACAGATTATTTTTGAGAGTAATAACATTTCTGGATTTTATTTTCAATCAAATTGAACATTTCTCAAGAAAATACTCATATCTTAATTGTCCCAATTTTATGAGTCTTTACGATTCTTTAGATCATCAACACTTTAGCCATATTTTCTACCTCGTAGTTAGTTCATTCATTCAAAATTATTGTGGTGATAGTTTTAGTGTCATAGGGGTCCAGAATCCGGGAAAATACTCTAGAGCATGCGCGCAAAAGATCCTGAGCTCTCGTAAGTGGTTATTTACTTCCTTTCCTGGATTTCTATCTATTCTTTATCTTCAGACATAGGTTTCTGACTAGTGTTCGTATTCTTCCTTTCCTCAATCTCATTATACAATAATTACTGTTGCGAAGTCCAGACGTGAAAATTTTATACTTTATTCATTAGCGTTCTTTTGATGCAGATCAAAGAACAAATAGGAAGCTTTATCTTCATTCCCGTTTGAACGAATTTTAATCCTTATGACGTAGCTACAAGTTTCGTGCTCAAACCGACATCCTCTAAATTACTTCCTTCTCCCAGACCGCTGCATACAAAATAACAGGATTCATTTGCGCCCCAGAAAACCTGACGGAGTACACCTCGCTGCTCAAGGGGGGTCAGAACTGCTGCCTTTCGTGCTCTGATTAATATTTTTCAAACTAGAAATTATTCGGACCCCCAACGGGAAGAAGCTGACCTACATGTCTGCTTCATTCAGGCTCAAGTAACCAAATTAAATTTCAGACAGCACGCCCGCTTTGTTGTTTCGCATAACAAACGTCAACTACAATAACACAGAGGGTAATATAATATTCCAGTGCCCTAGGGCTGGATGAAATACACGCCCCGAATCGATCCTTCCTAAGCCCTATTCAATTTTATCGCGAAGGTGGGGTCTTGTTATTCGAGTGATCTTCAGACTTCCTCCGGTATTTGGGACTTGGAGAAAGGATATGTTTTCTATTCGTGAAATGATTGCGTAATTCGGAATATTTCCTTCATTTGGTTGAATGGAAAATCTTCTTTTTTTTGTGAATTTTGTGAGTTGGTTCTAGTTATGATTATTTTCGAAATATGGTTCCTATAAATTTCAGAAAGAATTGGTTAAATTCACTTCCATGGAGTGAGTATAATCTCTTCATCTGCGGTAGTTGGATCTATTTCTTTAGTGATTATTAACATGAGAACCTCACCACTAACTCTATACGTTTTGATGCAAATATCTTGACTCGATATTTTTGTATTTCACCTCTCAGTGAGTATCGAAAAACTAGATAAAAACATAGTTAGTTAATTAATTTATAGTCTTTATTTATCACTTTCACATGATCTGTTCATTTTACCTCAGAAACGGTTGCTATAAACACTCTCATAAGGCCCACGGGTTTTTTTAATAATCGTTATGGATTATTATGCCCGCTCGTTGTGCGAGAAGAAAAAGCTAAAATGAAATAATTTATTTCCCAGAATTTTGGTACTGTTACAAGAGGCAACTGCACAAATTACAACACAAAACAACAAAGTCTAAATTTTCTGTCGCTTTGGCTTCATTTTAAAATATATTATATTGTGAATTACTAGTCATTTATACTATTTCTTCTCGAAGAAAACAAAAACGACATTATCTTATATGATGACAGCAAAACGAACTTCGAAATATCAACATATGCCATGGTTACAACTAGAAGTAAATGGAATAAGAATCATAGGGACAATCGATTTTTTTTGTAATAAAATGATATCTTCATGAAAAATAAAATCATGTATGCAGCACGAGTGTTATTAGATAATAACGACCATCAGGCAATATTCATGTCTCGAGCCAGAGGCCCTCGGGCCTGAGGTTTCCCTCCGGGCGTTATGATCTACGTCTGTAAATTAAGTAATGGGACTGATTTTTGTTTAAATTTTTAATACAAAAATGAGAACAATTCAATATTGTCACCTTCAAAATATCTTCTTTCCGAGGCCACACAGCGCTGAAGCCGTTTCTTCCACTTCTTATTGTAGTGCTGGAACTCCGATACTGAGATAACCTTCAGCTGGTCGGTTGCAGCCGTTTGAATTTTTTCGACTGTCTCAAAATGATTCCCCATGAGTTAATTTTTCAACTTTGGAAAGAGATATAAGTCACAAGATCTCAAGTTGAGCGAATAACAATGCTGAGGAGCCACAGGAATATTTTTACTGGCCATAAACGCGTCAATTGAAGTTACCATTTTTGCGCAGATTTTGCTCATCCCCAATTCTACGGTCAATCTTTCTGACTATTCTGACTATCATTCTGACTATCAACCGACGATCTGAACGCACAAGATCCCGGATTCTTCTTGGAGATGAAGGCCTTCCACTCCGTGGTTCATCTTCAATCGGCTCTTTTCCTTCTGAAAATGCCTTAAACCACCGAAAAACTTGGGTCCGCAACAAAACACTATCTCCGTAGGATTGCAGAAGTTTAAAAAGAGTTAACATTGCACTGTGCCCAAGTCTGAAGCAAAACCTGAAAGCATACCGTTGCTCGAAATTGATGTAATTCATATTTAGAACACAACAGAAAAGACTGTTTCACAAAAACTATAGCTATGCACAACCAAATGACTCGAGCGAGGTCAAACTCGTACCGAAGATACATCACATGTTCCTCTACCGTCCCACTACGCCCCGCGCTTTCAGTGTTGCCAGATCAATCGAAACATTACCAGTCTCCTCACTCAATTCACAAACCTCGTGTTTAATCTACTTGGTGCATAAATAACAATTTAAACTGAAAATATTAAGTGTTGAATGATTGTTTGGGCTATTACCATCATCTATTGTGGATGTAATGTTTTCCGACGTTTCGATAGACATCTTCTATCTATATCAAGGAGGAAAAGTAAAAAACCTTCAGAATCAGGTGTTATTTTCATAAATGCTGCTTCTTTGATTTTTCTTCTTGCAAGTTTTTCTTCTTTGGATATTATTGATGCTTCATCCCATTTTATACGATGATTCTCATCTACAGCATGTTGGACCAACCTGGATTTGTCGCTGTCTAGTACTCGTAGAAGCTTCTGATGTTCTTTTATTCGTACATTCAGAGGGCGTTTAGTTTCTCCGATGTGAGATCTTCCGCACTCGCAAGGTAATTCATATATGCAGTTCTTTGTCCTTTGTGTCTCATTATTAGGCTTAACTTTTGTAAGTTTAGCTCTAATTGTGTCTTGAGTTTTGAATGCAGTCGTTATGTTGTATCTATTTCCAATTCTTCTCATTTTCTCCGACAAACCTTTTACATAAGGAATTACGGTTTTAATGATCTGATTTATATCTGTTGGTTCAGGTTAACTTTCTGTTGTTCGTTTAGCTTTTTCTAATATCTTTTTGGGTTAGCCATTGCTTCTAAGAGTTTTCGAGATGTTATTTATTTTTGCATTTTGGTCTTCATTGTGAATTTTATTGATTCCTCTTGATTGTTTAGATATTGAAGGAATCCCTCTATAGTGTCTCTTCCATGTTGCCAAATAATGAAAGTATCATCTACATATCTTTTCCACAGTTTGGGTTTAAGTACATATTTTTCTAATGCCTTCTGTTCGAAAATTTCCATAAATAAATCAGCTTAAATTGGTGATAGTGGTGAACCCATGGCCATTCCAAATTCTTGTTGATAAAAGATGTCTTCAAATTGGAAATATGTTAAACTTGAATCTAGAATAAGATCGGACGTGTATTGGTGATCTCGTAGTTTTGTGGCTATTTCCGTGTTGTTCCCGAACAGAATGTTTTAAAAACTTATACAGTTTGTTCAGTGGACTGCAAGGTACGATATCGTATAATTATTTTCTGTGTGACACTCGGAAAACGATAATAAACAATGTCTGTTTGTGGGCATTGTAATGAAGTTTTCGATCGTCGTAAATCGCCGAGCGTCATATGCGCTGGCACGTGCGGAAAATCTTATCAGGCCGCATGTGTGGGAATTCCCTCTGATAGTCTTCATTGTTTGAAAACACCAGGTTTTTGTTGGTATTGCCCATGTTGTTATAAAATACGCAATAAATATGAAGAATATATCAAGGGATCTTTTGATTCCAAGCTGAATCAAATGCTCGGTGGATTCAAGGAATTGTTCGACGAATTTTTAGTTAGGATAACTAATCAGGCTGATGAGGTTTTCTCGAAAATCTGTCTTGCGCCTCCTGCTGCTGAGCCTTCTAGCTATTCGAACGCTGTCAAATCCAAATCAATGGTCGTCATCAAACCCAAAGACACCAGTCAAGCGAATTCCAGAACGAAGCGCGACATAATGAGAAGTATGGATCCGGTAGAACTGGGTTTGAAGGTTTCACAGGTCAAGCAAATCAGGGATGGTGGTCTGTTTATCAGCTGTGACGATTCTGAGGGTGCTAATAACATTAAGAAGATTGTTCATGAGAAACTTTCTCCTGATT